>JADRCC010104337.1:0-23460 GCA_019843855.1 Hylomyscus alleni
TATATATATATATATTTGTGCATGTGTGTGTGTGTGTGTGTGTATATATATATATATATATACACACACACACACATGCACAAATGCACACATGAGAAAATGTGTGTATGGGGAATAACAACAAATTCCCGCCGCGCCCCTTCCTTTCTCTCTAATTCCTGATCATGAATACGGCATGGCCAGCTGCCTCATGCTCCTGTCTTCCCCAACAGGGTGGGCTATATCCTTCCTTAAATGGAAAATGAACAATATCCTCTCCCCTTGAAGTGCTTTTGTCATGGATTTTATTACAGCAAAAACAGTAAGGGATGCACACACCCTAAGGGACACACACACACACACACTTTCGCCTCTCTGCAAGCCTTGTTAGTTTCCTAATGTGAAAGGAATTTCCTTTTGTGGCGTGTGAGCTTGAGCCATGGGTCTCAGGCACTAGAGCCCTGTGTCCTTCCTTTGAGCTGTCCCCCTCCAGCCCTACCTGGTCATGTAAACCTGAGGTGCCCTCTGTGCGTGTCGAAGTTAAGCAGCTAAAAGGCTCAGTGGTTAAGGAGCTGCTCTTCCAGAGGACCCATGCTGGACGTCTCAGAGCTGCTTGTAACTCCAGCTCTAGGGGATATGGCAGCTCCTTCTCAGGCAGCTCTACACACAGGGCTTGTATGCATATGGGCACACACGTATACACAAATGAAAATAAATCTGGGTGTTTTGTTTTGTTTGTTTCTCTGAGACAGGGCTTCTGTGTGTAATTCTAACTGTCCTGGATCTCACTCTGTAGACTAGGCTGGCTTTGACTCAAAGAACAGGCTCTGCCTGTCTCTGTATCCCTAATTCTGAGATTAAAGGTGTGCACAACTGCTGCCCGACAAAAATGAATCTTTTAAAAAGAACTAACATAAGGTAACGCTTGTGGGGTGTGGGGTGCAAGCTGGTGATTCACATTTTGTAGCAATCAACCCGTTTTGTCTCTCTTCTGGCATTCCCTTTGAAAGCCGGCTTTTCCTCTTCTATTTCTGTCACCTTCAATTTTGACTTAAGAGAATTTTTGATCTTGGCCTATGGATTTGGCCAGACATGGTTCTGGAGGCCAAGCAAGGTGTGCGAGCCAGAGGGAACTGGATCTGTGGTGTGGCCACTGCCAAGTGTCTTGTTTGTATTTTAAAAATTTATGCTTACAGAAGGAAATTGATTTAAACATAGAACACTCACAACTCTAGGGCGACTGGCTGATTTACAGCCTTCCACTGTGTTCGCCACAGATGCAGTACCAGAACGTGTTCTTCTTTCCTGACAACTTAGATTCGGGGTATCTGGAGCAGTGAGGCCACCAGGCTCTTACTAAGGCCAAGGCTATGTCGAGTGGTCCAGACCACAGCTGGAGGCCTTAATCTTTGTTTTTTGTTTTTTTCGCCAGGTTTCCATGCCCATTAACTCTCACCCCCTCCCTAACCAGGAGCATTGAGGTTTACCTCTATCACCCCAGCACTCCTGAGGCGGAGGCTGAGGCAGGAGGAGTATGGCTTCAAGGCTAGCCTGGGCTACATAGTGAAGACCTGTCTTAATAGCTCTCAGAAATAATCACAAGAACAAAAACAGATTCCCTCAGTTGGTGATTTCCTTGAGGCCAGACATTATTTTTGGTGCCCTTTGCATCTCTCCTAGCGGGGGATTTCCTAAAGGTGGGCAGCTCAGAGACGGAAGGGTCCTCCCCAGGCTTCGTGGGCAGCTCGGGGATGGAAGGGTCCTCCCCAGACACACCCAGGTGCAGCTTATGGCCAGTCCTGCTGCAGCGTTTGCCCTGGCTGAGCTCTGCCTGGGCAGCACTTTGGGGCACTGTAGGGAGGATGCGGGAAGCCAGGATCATGGGCCCGAAGCTTCTCTGTTCTTATTCTGTGAGAGGACTCTCTGTGGCACAGCGGGCTTCATTGTGCAAGCATCTGGGAGGGTGCAGTAGGAGACTGGGGCAGCCTTGGAAGGTGGCACAGCCTTAGTTGACACTCATTCCAGATCCCCAGTAAGAATCCAAGGTGTCATGTTGACAGGAGTTATTTGGGAGATACCAGAGATAGGAAGCAAGGACAAAGGTCGTAGGGGTGTGAGCAGAATACAATTACCAGCCGAGCCGCAGTCTCGGCTCTCAGAGGAGGCCAGGGAGGCACTAACAGGTGCTCTCTGCCTTGGATCAGCTTTTGGGAACTATAGAGAACACACGGGAGAAAAGGGCGAACTGTGATGAGCTGCCAGCCAGGGATCCCATTAAAATATTTTCCAACATGTGCTGGGTACATTTAGCAACCAATCCACAAAGACACATCTACTTTCTTTAGTAACAATAGGCGGGGACTCATGTTTGTTTATATTCCTGGGTATGTAATATGCATGAACATGGGGGATTAAATCTATGGCTTGGTATACAGTGGGCAAGTGGTAGCTAGCACTGAGCAACATCGTCCGCTCCTGGTTTTCTGTGAAAAGTTCTGACTCCTGCAGGCTCCTGGAATGCTCTAGCCCTTTGGTTTTGAACTTGTAATCCTCCTGCTTCCTGGAAGATAAGGCCTGAGGAGGAAAGACCACAAACTGTCCTAATGCTGGGGCACACATCACTCAAGCTGGACAATGTAGTTCTGTCCCCTTTGGAGATAGGTTGAACATTCACCATGGGCCGGCTTTGCTCTGCTGCAGGTACTTGTAATTAAAGAGGCCTTGGCAAAAAGTAGGGGCAAATCCTGCCGACTGCAGACCGAGTAGAGCTTACAGAAAACTGGATTTGGGGCAGAGGCTGTAGCTCAGTGCTTAAAGTGTGTAAGAATTCAGTCCTAGCTGGGTTTCTGTGGCTTCGATAAAACACTAAGACCAAAAGGAACTTGGGGAGGAAAGGGTGTGTTTCCTCTTACAGCTTTGTGTCCTTCATCCTGGGAAGTCAGGACAGGAACTCACACAGGAGCTGATGCAGAGGCTCTGGAAGGGTGCTGCTTACTGGCTTGCTCCTCATGGCTTGCTCAGCCTGTTTTCTCATACCATTCAGAACCCCCCACCTAGGGTTGACACTGATTGCTTTGTTTATACACTCAGGACTGTGGTATCACCTATAGAGAGTTGGGCGCTCTCTCAACCATTATCAATCAAGAATATCCCACGGACTTATCCATAGTAGATTCTGGTGGAGGAATTTCTCAGTCGAGGTTCCCTCTTCCCAAATGACCTTAGCTTGTGTCAAGTCAAAACTATCCAACATTGTCCTTCCCAATCTGAATCCCCATTTTCACACCTGCTTCTCTCCAAAAAGATGGTCTAAAAGGTCTATACACACCCCCTCCCCACTTTTCAGACAGTTTTGCTATGGCCTTGAACTGAATACGAAGCCCAGCCTAACCTGGAACCTACAGCAGTCTTCTTGTCTTGGCCTCTCAGGTGTTGGGATTACAGGTGTAGTTCAATCATTCTCAACTTTAAACCTGGATCTTTGAAATCCTGATTTCTGTCTTTAGTATTTTACTAAGTAGCTTTGTAAACTTAGAAAAACTAAGCTGGCCGAGCAGTGGTGGCACACGCCTTTAATCCCAGCACTTGGGAGGCAGAAGCAGGCGGATTTCTGAGTTCGAGGCCAGCCTGGTCTACAGACAGAGTGAGTTCCAGGACAGCTGGGGCTACACAGAGAAACCCTGTCTCGAAAAACCAAAAAAAAAAAAAAAAAAAGAAAACCTAAGCTGAAGGGAGGAGGAGGGGAATCTGTCCCATGAAATTTTGGTGTTTTGAGACAGGTACTCACCATGTAACTCTGGAGGGCCTAGACCTTGATACTGTAGACCCCACTGGCCTCACATGCACAGAGATCCACTTGCTCGGCTTCTCAAATGCCAGGGTTAAAGGTGTACACTACCATACCTGACCCTGACATGAGATTTAAAGGTTAAAAAAGTATAGGTGCTTTTTATTTCTCTATGTTCTAGGAACCTATTACCTTCTGTTAGAGTTGTAGGCCAAGAGGATGGACACAGACGTGGGCACATACAACACACACATAACACACAGACACACATACATACACACCTACATAGACAGACAGACAGACAGACAGACAGAGACAGACAGTGCTAAAGTGAGAAGCTTGGGTCTCACAGGGAGGTTGAGGGGAGGGTCATACAATTTTTTGTTACATAGTCTTATGTAGCCCAGGCTGACTTCAATTTCAGTCCCTAGCCTTGGACCCTGATCCCCTTGTCCTACCTACCTCCAGCACTGGGATTATAGGCATGCACTGCCATGCCCAGCTCTAGACAGAGTTCTAACTTAGAACTTTCCTAAGCTATGGTACTGTAGTGGGCTGGAGAGATGGCTCAGCAGTTAAGGGCACTCACTGCTCTTCCAGAGGTCCTGAGTTCAATTCCCAGCAACCACATGGTGGCTCACAACCATCTACAATGGGACCTGATGCTCTCTTCTGGTGTGTCTAAAGACAGCACCTGCATATGGAGGCCTGAAGCTAACATTGGGAGCCTTCTTCAATTACTTGGTTGAGGTAGGGTCTCTCAGTTGAGCAGAGTTCACTGATACTGCTAGTCTAGATAGCTAGCTCATCCCAGGATTTCTCCCTCTACACCCATGCAGCTATTAGGTATCCAGTCTCATTCTACACACTGTGTTTGCCCAAGGGGCCATTTCCAGACCTCTTGCTATGTAGCCAATACTGACCTTGACTAAGTCACTAGAGGTCTGGAGATGGACCTCTGGTGGTTGTTGCAGAGGGTCTTGCTATGTAGCCAACACTGGCCTTGACTAAGTCACCCTGAGTGTTAGGATTGTAGCCATGAGCTGCCACACCTGGTCCCTCTTTTTTCTTTTTTAAAGATTTATTTATTTTATTTATATGAGTATACTATAGCTGTCTTCAGACACACCAGAACAGGATGTTGGATCCCCATTTCAGACGGTTGTGAGCCACTATGTGGTTGCTGGGAATTGAACTTCAGACCTCTGAAAGAGTAGTCAGTGCTTTTAACCCCTGAGCCATCTCTCCAGTCCCTGGTCCCATTTAATCTCGTCTAATTACAGTGATTCCTAAGCCACCAGGAAACCTCAGCACAGGGTTTTCCAACTTGAGTCCTGCAGATTGTGTGGCTTATAGACCAGACTTCATTGTATACATATGACTGGCCTGGAAGAAAGGAGGGGAAACAAAGACCCTTGTAGGGAGGGACTCTGGCTCTAAGGCACAGGTACCACTGAAGTTAGGTTTTCTCTGGGAGAGTCTGTGCTGTCTGCTGTCTGCATGCCAGTAAGCTAGAACTTAATTTCCTGTTTCCTAAAAGATGATTTGCTTTCTGTTATGCCCTCAAGAGCCTGACCCAAGCACTTCTGCTGATATTACATATGGTCTAACTTCCCAGAAATTGTCCTCAGACCTGGACATGCATGCACACACGCACGCACACCCCTAGATTACTAGAACAAATAAAAGCACAGTGCTCATCTTCCTACACACATTCCCTTCACCTTAAATGCAGGGTTAGAAAGCAGCTCTCTTGACCACATCATAGCAGTTGTGGATGGCTGCTCTGGCTTCTAGACTCCGTTGGGTCGGGCAGGGAATGCACCCAACCAGGTGATCACCTGCTTAATTAGCCAGCTGAGAGGTGTTGGGTAAGCATCAACTATGGCCTCCCAATCACAAGGTTCTGAGTAGTTAATGAGAGTCATTTCTCAGGACTGTTGGCAGATGAGCAACTTCCATGGATGAGGCAGTCAGTCTTCCTCTGGGGCAGAGAGCAGGCTTGCTACAAAATAGGTTGCTTCTACCGAGTGCTCCACACTTGTAACAAACCTACTATGCATGTCCCCTCAGTGTGAGAACTTACCTGACATCCACGGGGGTTGGGGGAAGGACAGCAGGACAGTGGGAGACTGACAGGCTTGTGTTTCTTGCTAGCCAAACCCCAGATCCAGAAGTGATCTCAACATTGTGATAAACACATATTAATTCTTAAAGATTTTTATTTCTAACTAAGTGTATATTTGTGTGATTTTGTTGGGGGGGGGCTGTACCCGTGGAGACCAGAAGAGGGCGTTGGATCTCCTGAGGCTGGAGTTCCAGGTGGTTGTGAGCCACCTGGTGTGGGTGCTCAGAACCAACCCTGGGTCCTCTGCAACAGCAGTATGAACTTTTAACCTCTCAGCCATCTCTCCAGCTCCCAAAACATCGTTTCCAGACAGCAATCTATTAATTTTTAATGCCTACCATCTCCTTGGTCTATGAAGCAACCCACAATGTCTGTGGCTGCCATTTGTTTTTCTATGTTGGAATAAGGTCACACAGTTATCTACCAGGATTCAGTCTGTGTAGCTGAAGAAGCCTCACCACATTATGTTTCCATGAGGTAGGGGATGGAACCCAGGGCTTTTGTGCTCTACTGAGCTGTAGCCCCAGCTCCTGGGCTATTTTTATGTTCCACCAGCAATGTAGTTGTGATAGAGACTATGTAACCTGTATGCCTAGGATTAGATATTTATCCTTTTAAGAAGGTTTGATGACTCCTGCAAAATGTCGTTTTTCTTCTAGGGAAAGGTTTTGATCCCTGGGGTTATCACAATAATGCACCGTCGTGAAGGGGGAGTTAGTCCGTCTTCTTAAAAGCTGCTCAAAGAAGCTATAAGTCATTTATCAGCATGCCTTTTTCTTTTAAAAAATAGTGTTATGTAGGAGGCTGTGGAGGCCAGAAGAGGCATTGGTCTCCTGAGCTGGGGCTACAGAGGGTTGCTAGCTACCATGTTGGGGCTGGAGCTACAGAGGGTTGCTAGCTGCCATGTTGGGAACTGCCTTGGGGTCCTTTGCAAGAAGAGGTGTTCTTAGTTACTGAGCCATCTTCCCAGGCCTCAGATGACTATCGGGGACTGGTGTCTAAGAGCTTTCCAGGTGGAGGGCGTACATGAGAAAACAATCCATTTTCACTAGGTTAGTAGTTAACCTAGCAGCTGGAAGGTGTATCTCCAGGGGACAGTGTGACCTAATCCTTTAATGTCAATCCTGAGTTTGGTCCCTAGTACCACAAAACTACAGAACTTCACAAAGCAGCCACCTTCTTGTACCTTGTTAGAGTTGCCACTTGTGGACTAAAAACAAAGGACACATTCCCACTAGAACAGAAGTCAGTTTTAATTCATTGAGAAGTGCAGCAGTGAACAGGGTCCGTTGAAGGGCACTTTCTAAGTGAGCGGCTGAGATGACAGCTCCAGAGCAGTGGAGCTTCTACGACAGGTGACACTAAGAAAAGAATTTACAAAGTCCATTGAGCGTAAAGTGCTGGTGAGCTAAAGAACCCCAGGACACCCTTCGGTCCCAGCGGTGATCAGCTGATGCCCTTGCTTTTTCTGGAGGATTCTGGGTTGCCATCTTTCATTAGAAACATGAGAAGATAAAGATCTGAGTTTGAGAAGACTTCCTACAGGTGAAGTGGGACTTCCACAGCCACTCTTACTATTTTTATACAAAAACCCTGGCGCTGGCCATTCAGGTGGTGTTTGCAGCAGTACCACTTGTTGAATTCAAAGACACTCTAATGTGTACCTTACTTTGAAATTGTGTCTGAGGGGAAGTTTTAAAATGGAAATCTTATAAGGCGAAGTCCCTGCATTCCATGTTGGTCTTATCGTTTCTCCCTTTTGAAGAGCACTGGTACACATGGACCCAGCCTTCAAAGATGTCAAAACTCTGAGCACAGAGAACGAGGGCGGCCTCCTGTAGCGTGTCTCTTGTGGGTGGGAGGCCATGCATGATGCAGTCTGTTACAAGCTGAGGTCTACTTGCATGTTTGCAGGAACGTTCCTTAACTGGGAGGTACAGAGAGGATTTCAGGTCCCACCCGATTGTGTCACCTGCGAGGGCATCGAGGTAGGAACACCTACTGCAGCTGTTATCACTCTGATGTCACCTGCTTTCAGGAGCCAGCCATAAAACTAAGTAATATGACATTGCAGCCCGATGCCTAGTGGGAGCTGCTTACCTTTATTTGGGAACAGCTGTGGTCAACTTTCACTGTTTCACTGGTGATGTTTAGAATCCAAGTGGAGTGAATGAAGCCCGGTATCCAAGTTCAATTTTGTAACTTTTAGTCTAAAACAAACTTTTCCCCCTCTAAAGTGGCCACGGCAGAGGAGTCCGTTCCACTGCCTGCTGGCCTCTCGGTATCAGCCAAGTTGCTGAGGTCACATGAGGTAAAGGAATAAACTCAATGGCTGTTGCCCTAACATGGCCTCTGGAATTCTGAAGGTGACTGTCTCACAAGTTAAAGCTAGACAGAGGCTGTGTAAAGCTAACCCTGCTCACTGCCTACAACAGGTTGGAACTGAGCTTCTCCACTCGGTGCTGTCCTGCCAGCACCCAGCCTTCTGTGGACACGTCAGAGCAGAACTGGACTTTACGAAATAGAATGTTGTCTGGGCACCGGAGAGCCTTGGCCAGGGGAATACTGACTGGAGCCCTAGTTAGTCAGGCCTGGAAACTGGGGCTTCTGTGAGAGCAGGGAGTGGGATGAAGCAGCTGGTCCTTCACTCCACCAGGAGACACTAAGATTTTCAATGACAATGTCAGCTAATTGCAGCCAGGCAGGATGACTAGTGTGTGGCACTGACACTAGAGAACCTTCCAGACAGGCACTTCTAAGTGCGGCCTTTCAGCCCACTGATCCACCAAGAGCCTGATCTGCTCGCTCACGAGGTGCATCTGGCCCTCCCCCTGGCGGTTCCTTCTCCACAGTGCTTCTGGGCTCTCTCAGTGGTTGGAGCCACTGAAAAGCTGAGGGCTTCTTAGGGCAGAGCTTGGGTGACAAGTCATACATTTGCCACACCACAATGGATGTCATGAACGTCCTTTATGTGTCCACAAACAGCAGCTCTTTTCAGGACTGTGTGTGTTTTTGATGGTGAGGGGCTCAGTGAGAAATGCTATGCAGTGCTTTTGATTTGGGGGCCAGCTACATACCAGAAGGCTTGATCTCTCTGCCCTAAAGTATTGCCATTTATCTGAAGAGTTTTAGATTCAGACTTGACCATGTGGGGACTCATACACTGTGCCCAGCCAAGATGAAGGGACAAGGACAGGGCAAGGCCCTCAGGAGTGGTGGTTGTCATTTGAGGAGAGACAGGGTCAGCCGCTTGTGACGGGGGCAGATTCACAGTACTGGAAGTCAGCTGACTGGGTTATTTTTCAAACAAGACTTGAAACAGCAAGGCCGGAGCTCCCCGAGGCATGGGCTCCTACTCCAACCACTTCACTGGAAAAGGGTGTGCAAGGATCCAACTGCAGAGGCTGGCCACAGCTGCTACAGAGGATGCTTCGAGAACCTTCTTGTTCTGACGCTGCCGTGATGGCTGAACATGAGGCGCAGGTCAAACCTATATCTGAGGGGAGGAAAAGGATGATGTCACGTGAACTCTAGCTAGCCATGTGACTTCAAAGGCACATCCTCCAGCAGAGAGCTGGCAGGAGGGACTGACACACCAAGCAGGAAGCCTGACCAGAAGAGGCTGTCATGTAAATGTGGCTTCAGTAGCTGAGAGCATTTTCCATGCAAGCTGTGAACTGAGGAGAACAAGGTTAACTGTAAGAAGCAGGAGGGAGATTCCTTCAGACAACAGCAGCAACAAAACATTACCACGCAGCCTTGGCTGGCCTGGAAATTGCTCCGCAAACCAGGCTGTCCTCAGACTCCTGAGTGCTGGGATTAAAGGCAGGGAGGCTAAGGGAGGTGAGTGAGTCTGAGGTAGAAAGCATCCAGATGGAAGGGCTGACCCTCACTTAACCTCCACCGCAGTTCTGAGACCTCTTCCTCTTTTACAGCCACTGGCACTTTGGAGCACACACAAACACGGGTCTCAGATGTGTGCTTGAGCAAGGCTCATGAATTTAGACAACTCCAAATTGTCTCTGGCCATCAAACAGAAAGGCATTCATGTAAAATGTACGGAACCTTCAAAGTAAGTGCTCAGTGGGAACAGTTGTGAGTTTGTGGCTGTAAAGAATACAGACTGGCCAGACATGGTGGGCTTTTCATGTGGTGAGCAGAAACTCGGCACTGAATTTACACTCACTTCTGCCTGTGGGCTGATCTCTGCAGCAGCACTTTTTTTGTAAAGAGCCAGATGCTATAATCAGGACTGTGGGCCATCTAGTCACAGACGCAGTATGATAAATGTGTGCGGGCTAGGTTAGTAGCTTGTGCCTACAGGATCCAGTCCAATGACCTACTGCAGAGCATCCTGGAAGGCCAAATGTTTGGCAGAAAAGAATAACCTGGGATGATAAATTAAAAACAAATCAGTTGGTGTTTCTGTACTCAAGCTAACGAGAACCCACATAACCAGCATCTCATAACTGAACACCAGGGCTGAATCTAAACAAAATGTTGGAGAAACATGACCTAGTGCAGCCAGTGAACCCCAGGCAAATCACATGTCTGGTTAACGATGTTGACATGCATGTGCTGGGGCTCTGGAAAGCCGATGACTGATCCAGGAGCCCAGAACAAACAGGACAGCACCTGAAGCCACCCTGCTCTGGCTGGCCATACCATGTGGCAGTCAGTGCTCCAGCAGCTAAGCCAGCAGGGATTGCTGGCCACGTGTCATAATCCAGGGATTTCTCCACTCTCCTTTCAAGGGTTTAGTTACAGCTTTCAATTCCCAGAGCCAGCCTAGAATACACGGCTAAAAGCATTAAGTCCATTTGGTTTGATAAACACTGCGAGTTGCTGTCTGTGTAGACATTAGGGGAGGTGAAGGCTGAATAAAGCCGTGATGGACCAGGCTTACAACGCTCACTCCACTCAAACGTTACTTGGTTTAAGTGAGACAGATTGGCATGCATTGTCTTTTTATACAGTGGCCTAGCTATTTAAACATTGTCTATTTTAGCAAGGCATGGTGGCTAATATCTTTACTCACAGCAGCACTCGGGAGGAAGAGTCAGCCTACGTACCAAATGCCAGGACAGAGAGACCTGTCTCAAAACAAATTTCTAGCTATGGCCTCAACTGAGGGATCCCATGGGCCTGGAGGTGAGTGCTGTATGACCAGTGTGTTCCCGGCTGTGTGTGGACTGTGCAACAGTCCATGAGTCATTACTCTATTCATTCTCAGCCTGAACTTCTGGGCAGTGGCAGGCAATGTTATGCAGACACAGCACTGTAAGCAGATCCAGAGTGAGGCAGGCTGAGCCATGAGTAACCCTGAGTAACATAGGTGAGCCATGTCAGTTACATTTGACACCTGTTTTCCTACATACTCTGAGAAATAAAGCATTATGCTCTCAGACCAGGGCTGGGAGCTATTCCAGTGCCACCAAGCAGAACCCTGGGACAGGAAAGCAGGGCTGAGCTTGCAGCCACCAAAAGTACAGAGCCAAGTCCCAAACAGTTTATTTTCCCAGCAAAACCAGCTGACACAGAAGGAATGCAGCATTCGCTCGATAAAGCAGAACAAACACAGCTCAAAGCAGAAAGGAGTCCCCAGCTTCCCTTTGTCTCCTAACAGAGTCTGGCCTCTCAAGACCATGGCAGAGTCACTGAAGAAAGACACTTACCCAGGGTCAAAGACCCCTGGAGTGCGACAGGTTGGCCCGGAACAGGACTGGAGCATCATCAGCCGATAGTTCATCTTTCCCAAAAGCTCGGGGTCTATACTCTTGGCAATGTTGGTGATCTGGTCTGGATCTGCAGTTATATTATAGACTTCAACAAATACCTAGAGGGAAGACGAGAGTGAAGGTTATATTGAGAAAATACTCCTGTGGCATTTATTTCTAAATGGAAACGGAAGTAGATGAAAAAACCAAGGCCTGTCGTCCACCATATGTGGTCTAAGGCTCTGAGACCCACGCACGATCGTATGCCGTCTGTGTCAGGGACGCCTGTGTTAGACATACAGTCCTATGCCGAGCTGCAGCTACCTGTCTACCTCACATCTTCAGGAAAGTAGCTCATGACCCTTGAGAGCGGCAGTTCACAACTGGGGTTTCACAGGGGTCACCTAAGCCACTGGAAAACATAGACGTTAAAATTCCTAACAGCAGCAAAATTACAGTCATGAAGTAGCAACGAAATATTTCATGTTTGGGGGTCACCACACCACGAGGAATGTATTAAAGACTTGTAGCCTTAGGAAGGAGAAGAACCACTGTCCTGAGGGTGAGCACAAGGCGAGCCCTCGATGGCCTGGCCTCAGCGACAAGGCAGCACTGTAGCTGCTCCGTGAGAGGAGCAAGCGCTGGAGGCCATGCGTTCCCTCAGAATCCTCGGACTCAAGCAACACGATGGACTGAGAAGCATCCTGACTTGTGGTACATGAGTCATCCCCTATTTTTTTATCTTTTTTCTTTTTCTTGGAAGGGAGGGGTAGGGTTTCTCTGTGTAGCCCTAGCTGTCCTGGAACCCATTCTGTAGACCAGGCTAGCCTTGAACTCAGAAATCTGCCTGCCTCTGCCTCCCAAGTGCTGGGATTAAAGGGGCTACCACTGCCCGGCTTGTCATCCCCTATTTTAAGAAGTAGTCTGGGGTGGTTTGTGTGGGTGGAAGGCTGTAGTACCCTCGTTTATACAGCAGACTGCTGGGCCTCAGCACTTTCTACAGCATGCTGTTCTCCAAACAGAAGGCTAGGACATTGAGGTAAAGCGTGGCTCTAAGGGCTGTAAACCTTGGCCCTCAGACTAACACACATTATCAAATGGATACACACGGGCTGGACAGCTCAGCTGGAGTGATGCTCTTTTGAGCTGCAAGGAAGGACGGGTCCATTCTGAAGAATAAGGTGAGCATCTGCTTCATATGGGAAGATGGTGGCAGACAGGACAGGAGCACATGCTGAGCACCCGCGGAGACTGCACCCCAGTGTCCACAGAAGCCTTCAGATGACCCACACTTATGTGAAGCTCAAGCCCTGCCTTCTCCCAAGGATGGCCCTCCTGGGTAACTCAGAGGCTGGTCAGCTTGTTGGGAAGTACCAGCTCCTCTCTGTACATGCTGAAGCACCTCACTTTTAGCCTATTACCAGGCCAAGTGTCATTCTGAAAAAGCCAACTGTGTGGAGATGGTGAGTAGAAAAGACTCCACTGAGAAAATTCAGAATGAAGCTGCTCATATGAACCTGACCTGCCACCTTGTGAGCCGCAGGAAACCTGGGGGAGTGCAGGGAAGAAACACGCCTTCCCTGGTAGAGCTCTGGCGTCATCTTCTACCACCAAGCCTAAACAATAGGCGAGGTGTAGGGGAGGGGTGTCCAGGCACAGGTTCCTTACCTCCTGGTCGTCGAACTCACAGTACTGAAGGTTCCACACGGACGACAGCGTCCGCACACAGGCATATGTATTGTTGTATGCGTCCTCACACACACAATCGGGGAAACATTGCTGGAGAGACAGTTTACAAGGTAAGTGAGGATTGTTCTGACACAGCATTAGATCTCAGGTGGCAACATAGGTATGGACTGGCTGAAGTCAGACACCAGGAAGGAAACACACTCTGAAGGCTATCTGAACTGTCATCCTAGGGAGGGAAGCAAAGCAGAGCCCCGTGTTCTCAGCACTACAAAAGATCAGACTCTATGTCTTCCACGGGATTGGCTAGTGCACAGGTGGTTGTGCTGTGTCCTTTAAACACACAGAGTTTAAACAAAAGGAAACAGCTTGATGATGTAATTCCCTGCTGGTCTGGAACTCAGAAGTCACTTGCCCCTGCTTTCTGAGAGATTAGATGTGTGTGCACTACACTGGGCTGGGTCCTCTACTCAGAACACTTTGCTGTCAGGAGAATCAACATTCCATTCCCCAAAACCAGGTCAACATGGCCGTTACCACCTGTGTGGCCTTCCTGATACTGCAGTCACAGTGGGGTGGAGAGTGAGTAAGGGAAGAAGCCGGCGGGTGTGGGCATGTCTATGTAAGTGGGAGAGCCTGGTTCCAGCAGTCACTCACTCAGGTTCCTCAGGTGACTGAGCTGTCTAAACAGCACCTGACATGTGGTAAGACAGCTGTGACCAAGGACAAGCTACTCACAGATACTCCTGGACTCAAAGAAGGGCAGGTTGGGTCGGTGACATTCCGGCCTTCTCCTTGATATTCCACCAGGACGTCTGACCTCCAGGTTAAGTTTCTGTCTCCTTTCTAGAAAGAAGAGCAGATGTGGGTCCTGTGAGGCACAGACTAATAAGTGACCACCAGTTCTCACTGCACTGCCTAAGGGTCTTAGCTTACTCTGTAACAAAGTGAGTGGTAAGACCGGATGTGGACAAAAGCTGCCACTACTGTCGTTTCTGGTGCTTAAAGTCGAGTGCTGGGAATGCTTTACTGTCCCTTTAAGGGTAGTATGTGAAATGGAAGGGATAAAAGCTTGACAACAAGAATCCAAGTCGGTGCAGGTGGCTCCAGGGCAAGGTGGGAGTGCGCAGGATGCCTGGCTTGGCAGAGGCTGTGCCCTGGACAGCAGGAGAGAGAGAGCGATAGGCGGTGCTGGGGCGTGGGGGTGCAGGCCTTAAGATGAATGTACAACCCATACATGACGTTTACTCTGTGCACACATTAGCTGTGTGGAGAAAGGAGGCAGCACTGGGAACACAAACATCTGAGACAGGAGGTGCACACACTTGGCTAAAGGAAGGTCTCTAGGACTGGAGCAAGCTTGAGGTTAAAGCAGACGATTCAGGATAGTAGGGAATATGTGTCCGGGTGGGTTGTAAACCGAGGCATGTAAGAGGAGGAAGCAGGAACAGACTGGGGTGGAGAGCCAGGGCCTAAACTTCAGGAGCCCTGAGCAGCAGGCAACCTGGGCCAGGGACATGTCTGCAGCACCAAGACAGAGCAACAGAGCAGGAAATGGGCAGAGAAAGGATGGTTGTAAGGGAGGGCAAGGCCGCTTCAGACATCAGCCAAGGACAGAGAAAGGCTGAATGAAGGAGGCCAGATTGGAAGGGACCCTTCCTCAGCAGCTGGGTGGTGCGTGCTTGACATCAGCCGTCTTGAGCCTGTCTGCTGCTAGTGACTGATGCACTCTCTCACACACGCACAGGAAGCTGAGCAGCACTGCTTACAGGCTGGGTCTCTAAGTGTGCTGCCAAATCAGCTCTGATTCACTAGGTCTTAGCAAGCCCACAGGTGTCTGTGGTGTCAGTCTGAGAACATGTAGTGGGGATGGGTGCTAGTTTGTACAAGGCCTCAAATGTGAAGAAAGGGGAAGACCTTACATGTACATTTATATTCTGTACATACATGATCCGTGACATCTACTCAGCTCAGTAGCCCTGGGATAAATGAATGAGTAGGACTCCAATTTCACCCTTGAAGCCAGGGCTGGGTTAGATCTGGTCCTGAGGCTGTAGTCTGTGAGCTGGCCCACGGGACAAGGCCCACGGGACAAGGCCCACAGGACAAGGCTAATGCGATTCAGCAACTGATGACTCTTCACTGCGTCTCAGTTCACTTAAAGCCACATGTGACTGTCCAACTGACCTACTGTGCAAGTCCATCCTAATAGCAACCTCAAACAGAGCACCATGAGGAGACAAAGCATTGGGCTGCACTTTCACAAGTGTGCAGAGGTTCCTTGTATACATCATAGTGACTTTTACCCTAGAATTGACTCATGAGGTTAGAAGACACCCATTTCCCTAACTGATCTATAGGGCTATGATGCATTTCCAGCCCCAAACCCAGCAATTTATATAGGTAACCCAGAAGCTGAGTCTAAGGGTCATATGGATGGAAGGTACTTAGGGTCCCTGACAGAATAAGGGGGAGTGGTAGACCCTCATATAAAGCCTCAGTTATTCAGCCTGAAGGCAAAGCCACACAAGGAAAGGTCTGTGGGTCAGAAGAGAAACCTGAGTATCTACAGAGAAAACCAGATTCTTGACCAACGAAAACTGCAGGGAAATAAATCATCCTAGGTTCGCAGAAGAGTGGGACACAAGACAGAACTGTAAAATCTGTAGAACAAAGTTGAGATCTCCAACATTATATGTAGACTCATTTTATAAATAAGAAATAGAAGCTGGGGTTGGGGGGTTTCTGTGGGACAAGCACTTAGCATACAGGCCTGACAATTTATGTTCAGATTCCCAGAGCCTATATCATAGCATAGGTATCTACAATCCCAGCATTCCCTATAGGAATACAGGAGCTGGAGACAAGCGACCCTCTGAAAGCTCATGGGCTGGGTTCCACAGGGGCACAAAGGCTATCTCAAACAGAGAGGTAGGTGGTGCCTAGCACCCGAGGATTGTTCTCTGATCTCAGCATACATGTCCACACCTATATATGTTTAAGTATACACAAAGAAGGATGACCATGAAAAGGAATGGTCAAGGTTCTGATTAGATGTAAGTCAGCAGGCACTGGCCAGGAGCCCATTGTGAATACAGAACGGCAAATGAGACCACAGGCGATGCCCGTGCACCCCACTGTGATAAAATAATCAAGTGAGGCTGAAGGAAATGCATGACATGGTAAACAGTCTGGTGATCCTTTGAAAAGTTAGCTAAAGCTACCAAGTGACCCAGAACACTGGGCACATAGAGAACTGCAAACATGCCCAGAGACTCATATAAATGTTCACAAAGGGTTAATCAAAATAACTCCAAAGTAGCAAGAAACTACTCATGTATGTGATGGACAGACAAAGTGCCATGTTTCTTGGAAGTGGGGGAGTGGGACTTGGCAGTACAGTGAAACACAGGTACAGACGACCATGCGGTGCTTCCAGAGGGCAGGGGCACAGGCTGCATGGCTCCATTTGTATGTCCAGGGTAGACAACTCCACAGAGGTTATAGGTTGCCTGAGGGCCGGGGGAGGGAGCAGTGGAGGGGTGACCAATGATATGGGATCATGGCATGCTCTGGAATGAGATTGTGATTGCTAGACAACTCCACAACACCAGAAATGACTGAACCGTCTGCTCTTGAGCCCTGTGTGGCACATGAACAAAGCTAATAAACGGAGACCAAATACTGTTCTTCACTCACTCAGTGGGCATGTACTAAACTGACAGTTTATTCAGAACAAATGGAATTCTCATTGTGATGAGAGAGCAGGGGACATGTCTGTGAAGGCAGCAGTGCTAACGTGACACCAAGGAAATTCCTGGGAAGAGACAGGCAACCAGGTCACAATGCATTTAGGTAATGGAGTATCAGGTAGCCCAGAACAATATGGGTCCATCTTGGAAACAATATTGAATCTTAAAAATTGCTGGGCTGGTGAGATGGCTCAGTGGGTAAGAGCACTGATTGCTCTTCCAAAGGTCATGAGTTCAAATCCCAGCAACCACATGGTGGCTCACAACCACCCATAACGAGATCTGATACCCTCCTCTGGTGCGTCTGAAGACAGCTACAGTGTACTTACATATAATAATAATAAAAAAAAATTGCCTAGAGAGATCTAGTCCAGTATTGTGCCTGTTTGCATGCTTCTGCCTGCTCTGTATATGTGTGTGCGCGTGCCTGTTAAGGTTCAAGGCAAGACCCAACTGTTTAAGGTAACATCCCTAACTACCAACAGGAAGGTGTCTGTGGGGACTGTGAGGAGAACATCGGTGTGAGTACTATCAATCTTTTCCCTCCTTCCTTCTTCTCCCCTTCCCCCTCCCTTCTTTGGGACTGCACACTGAGCCCAAGGCCTGTGCGTGCTATGCAAGTGCTTTGCCTGTAGCTATGTCCTTAGCTAACACTCAGTATTAGCCTGATGGTTGGCTATTTGCCTGTCCCTCCATGGACAGTGTGCCAGCAGTCTCTGTCCCTCAGACGTCGGCACCCCTAGCTTTCAGTCTTAGTCCTCACCCCTCTGCAGGCAGCACAGGCTTTCTTTACTTCAGCATCTCTTTGACTGACTCTAAGTAATCCTTCCACAGTTACCAGGTCATTCCTGAGTCGTGCAGGTTACCCACTGCTCTCTCCCTGGCTACTCTATTGGGATGGCAACCTCTACTCTCTCAAATGAGCTTTTTTTCCTGGGGAGGAGAAGAGGCTGAAGGTGACACTTGGTCCAGTCAGACTTTTCCTTCAGAGAACTGCTTCCCACCACAAAGCCAGAGACAAATCCTGCTCTTTGCCTCTCAGATGTAGTAGCTTGTCTCTGTCCACCTGGAATTAACTTTGGAGTTGGGCACTGGGTTGGCTGTGGCTTTGTACTCACCAGAATGGGCAGCAGGGACATTCCATCCATCTGTGTCTTGTTCAGGTCATAGCCAGCGAGGTCTAGGATGGTGGGACCCAAGTCGATATTGGAGACCAGCATCTGTGTGAGTGAAGCAAACCATCTGAGGCCCCGCTGGTCTCATGCTCTTTTCTCACCCAATAAACTCTAAGCAACCCACCAGAAACTAGGCACTGTCACCTCTAGATAACCTGCTCTCCCACCCCGGTCAGACACTCTACAGCTCAGGACACGGACTTATCAGGGCATACTAATGCTGTGGGAAGTCCTGTACTTCCCATGCCCATGTGGTTACTATCGGACCACATGAGAAGCTTCTGTAATGCTCTCTCTCTCTCTCTCTCTCTCTCTCTCTCTCATTTTTTTGGTTTTTTCTTGAGACAGGGTTTCTCTGTGTGTTCTGGAACTCACTCTGTAGACTAGGCTGGCCTCGAACTCAGAAATCTGCCTGCCTCTGCTTCCCAAGTGTTCGACCACTGCCCAGCTTTCTGTAATTTTCTCATTGTGAACACAGGAGCACTGTTGACTCCTCCTGAGTGTCAACTGTTCTACTTGACATTCACATTTGCTCATTAAATTTTGCCTTATATCCATTCCTTAATGTTTTAAAAAAATTTTTTTTATATATATATTAAAGGCAGGTTTATTGGGAAGCTGCTCTGGGGTGAGTTCACTGGCCCCAAGTATGGAGGATAGGCAAGCTGTCATGAGGAAAGGGAGTGTGGGGGAGTAAGGATGGAGAAGAGAGAGGGTCGTGTGCAGAGAGGAGAGAGACGGTCTATGTATTTTTTTTAAAGATTTATTTATTTATTTTATGTATGAGTACACTGTCTCTGTCTTCAGACACACCAGAAGAGGGCACCCCATGACCGATGGTTGTGAACCACCATGTAGTTGCTGGGAATTGAACTCAGGACCTCTGGAAGAGCAGCCAGTGCTCTTAACCACTGAGCTATCTGACCAGTCCAGTTTATGTATTTTTAAGTGTAAAAATGTCTGCATATGTGTAAATGCACCACAGAATGTGCAGTGCCCACAGAATCAGAAGAGCATATCAGGATCCCCCGGAGCTGGAGTTACAGATGGTTGTGAGCCACCATGTGGGTGCTGGGAACTCAACCCTGATGGTCCTCTGTGTTCTCACTGCTAAGCCAATGCTCTGCCCACTAACATATTCTCTTTCTCCCCTTTCTCCCTCCCTCAACAAGGTCTCTCTATGTAGCCCTAGCTGTTCTGGAACTCAGTATGTAGACCAGGCTGTCCCCCACCCACAAACAAACCAAGGAAGATGAGCTCATGTTAGAGTCTTCAAAGTACATACTACTACTCTGTCCCCAATTTATTTTAAACAAGGTATGTCATGTAGCCTAGACTAGTCTCAAACTCGTGATCCTCCTGCTTCTGCCTTTTCAAAGCTAGGATTACAGGTGTGTTCCACCTGCCTGGTCTGGCTGTGAAGGCTGCAGAAAACTTAACTCTAAATGGTTAACAAATTTCCTTAAATAGCACAAAACCCTGCTTTAATGAAAACACTCTAGGGCCTGTGTGATGGTCCAGAGGGTAAAACTCTCTAAGCTTGATGACCTAAATTTAATCCTGGGTCCCATATGTCGGAAGGAGAATCAACCCTCTCCATACAAGTTGTCCCCTGACGTGTACCATGACACATGCGTGCACACACACAGGCACTAAAAAAAAATCTATATCTATATATCTGTATTAAAACAAACATTCTAGAAACCAGAAACAAAAGTCTTACATTTTCACCTCAACTTATCCTCCTGGTTTAGAAGAAAGTTCTCCTTCTGTGTTCAATACTTCTAAGGACCCAAACGGGCATAGTTCCATTTCCATACAGTGGTGCTACTTCAGTTTTAATGTGAAAACAACAACAACAAAAAACCTTTAAATTGTGTGCATGAGTCTCTGTGTGTGTGTTTGTGTGTAAGCCAGAGGACCTTCTTTCAAGACCCCTGGGGGAACTGAGCAGCTTGGCTCACAGTTGGTAAGTCTGGATGTGACTAAGGAAGAGATCACCATAGGAGAAACATGAGCCCCAGAGAGTCCAGGAAGTGAGTGGAGGAGCCTGTGCCATAGGCACTGGGAGTCAAAGCAGGGTACAAGATAAACTGCACGTGCTTAACAGAGCCTCTCATGGGCCTGGCTTACTGATAGCCAAGGATGGCTGGCCAGCCTCAGAGAACCTCTGGCTCTGGCTCCCTTGTGCTAGAATCACAGGCTTTTTTCAAGGGGATTCTGAGGAACAAACTCAGGTCCTCAATGTGGCAGCTTAGCCTACAGAGTGAGCTTCAGGCCAGAGAGCCCTTGTCTCAAAAAACAAGCTGAGAGGTCTGGCTCTGGCTCCCTTGTGCTAGAATCACAGGCACTTGTCTCAAAAACCAAGTTGAGAGGCCAGGCATGATGGCTCAGGTCTTTTATCCCAGTACTTGGGAGGCAAAGGCAGGAGGCTCTCTGAGGGACAGACACCAGCCTGGCCTACATTGTGAGTTCCAGGACAGCCAGGGGAGACATAGTGAGACCCTGTCTCAATCTCCTTCCCCCAAGCCTCCCCCCAAAAAAACAAAACAAAAAGACCCAAAAGAACTCAGTGACTAGCTCCCAAGGAACATTACCTAAGGCTGTCCTCTGGCCTTTGTGTTACACACAAAGTATGTCTTTGAAACTATGGAGAAGACAGCTATTTTAGGCAGCTAAACGGGGAGACTGAAAATAAAAAAATCAAGTAACTGTCATTTTTAATTTAAAACCAAATTGGAAGGGCCTGTATGACAAGCAGGAGCAGAACACTGTCGGTCGGGGCTCTGGTTTCCTGGTGGTTAGGAGGGCCAGTGATACACAACCTGGCTCTGAATCTATTAGCGCCTCTCAGCAGCTGTTGTGGGTTACCATTCCATGGAGACAATTAAGGGAGCAGCAGTCCATATGTCACTGGAAAGTGCACTGGAGCGGTCTCCAGGGATTACCCAGACCCACAGACACGGGTCAGTTTCCTTCTTTCAAGACCCTCGGGGGAACTGAGCAGCTTGGCTCACAGTTGGTAAGTCTGGATGTGACTAAGGAAGAGATCACCATAGGAGAAACACGAGTCCCAGAGAGTCCAGGAGGTGAGTGGAGGAGCCTGTGCCATAGGCACTGGGAGTCAAAGCAGGGTACAAGATAAACTGCACATGCTAAAGCAATAAAAACCCAGAATGAAAATAGTGATTATTAGTCTCACCAAAACTCCTTTCAAACACCAAGGCTGCAGGGTGGGAGACGCTTTCTAATGGCCTTTTGCTCATGGGCAAAGTCTGGCAATTCCGGTACAAATCAAGTCACTAAGATTTGGCTTAAGAACTACAAACACACAACATATGCCCTCAGGATACTTTCTTCCCATACATGGGTCTTCTCTAAACAGGGCAGGAATTTTGCCTATGAAGCAGATGGCTTCAAAAATCTGCACATACTATGTAAGGAGACTGGAGACCTTATGTGGTTACAGATTATGAGCAGAAAAGTCAAGTGGGAATTGTCTACCTTGGTCTCACACCGGCTTCCAATTAGCTGTGCAAACAAGGTGAGTCTTCTCAGAACACACCAGGCCTCCAGACACTAAAGCTCTGATGTTAACCAACCAAGGAGGGCTGCCTAAGGCATGGCACACAGCACTCCAGAAGGTGCCAATGGTCCATTTGCCAAAAGAACTATAAGCACTTGAGAGAGTCTAGCACCAGCAAAGATTGGGCTGCTGTGGGTGATCTGCTCTTAGCTTCGTTATCTAGGAAAAAGCCAGGGTATCACAAGTTACACTCAAGGAGAGATGAAGGCAGCTGGAGAGATGGCTCAATGGCTAAGAACACTGGCTGATCTTCCAGTGAACCTGAGTTCAGTTCCCAGCACCCATATGAAGTGGCTCACAAGTACTTCTAACTATAGTTCTAGGGCAGTGGCTCTCAACCTTCCCTACGCTGTGGTCTTTTAATACGGTTCATCAAGTTGTGGTGACCCCCAACCATAAAATTATTTTGTTGCTACTTCCTAACTGTGATTTTGCTGATGCTATCAATCATAATGTAAACATCTGATACGTAGGACCTGATATGTTGGGGACTGGTTCTAATATACACCTGTCTACTACACCTGTGAACCCAGAAAGTGTGGCAGAACAGACACAGTTCTTGTCAGTCCTGACTACTTACTGCGAAGTCCATTTTACCAATGTAGGTGGAGGGTAAGCTGGCACATGTTTAAAGCATCCCCCTTTTAGGGGGACTCAACAGGACAGGAAGTCAGCTGAGAGCAAGGAAGGATGGATCACACGTGGGGAGAGTGTGAAGACACATTTTATGAGAACCCCAAGTCAGAGCCTTTAAGGACAAGCTGGCTGCGGTGAGCATTTCAGTCAGAAGTGGCCAGTCCTATCAAGGCCAGGAGTGTTGAGTACCTCCCTTCTGCCTCAACTCCAGGACTCCAGAGCCTACGACCTGAGACTGTCAGTCAGCTCACGCTGCTGTGCCCAAAACAAAGGACTGCTCTGAGTTCCGCCTTGGAGACCTGCTGACTGGCACTTCTGCTAGCTAAGGACATTGTTGGGTGTGGACAGACTGACTGCCTGGGGACATCTGCTGTTGGCCTCCTCTCCCACTGTGTGCCTTGCCTCTGGCCTCTCCCTGGAGTCGAGATCTGCGGGATGTCCTAGGCCACCACCCTCAAGAGCGGGCACCCCTGACTTCCCTTTGACTCTTTCCTGACTCCTCCCAAATTGTTTATGTTATGCAAATGTCACTGTAACCTAGAGATCCAATTTCGCTTTCCTATAAATACTGAACCACAAAAAGTAAAGTTGGAAGCTTTGATTGGGACGCAACTTGGTTTCGTGTTCTTTTGTTCTCGAACTCTGTATTTCAGGTATTTTCCTCCCTTCGAGAAAGAACCCAGTTTGTGAAACTGCGGGACAGTTTCGCAGGAGGAGAGAGGCGTCCACTCGGGAGGGGAGAGTGGTCAGTGTAGATGCTGCCTCCTGCGCCTTGCTTGCTGGTTCTCACATCTTTCCTTCTCATTGCTCTGCTGAGTGCTGGACCCCCAGACCTAGTGACTCCATCCTTCTCAATGTCACTGTCTGTGCCCCAAAGCCCAGAGTCCTTCCCTGCTATAGCCAAGCTCCCCTGCCTTCTCTGACACAAGGACTATGAATTAACCTTCCCTAGCCAGGCCTAGACTTCAGGTGTGCCATACGACATAAGGCACCAGATGGACACCACTGGCAGGG
>JADRCC010104338.1:0-12134 GCA_019843855.1 Hylomyscus alleni
CCTTAGGATGGACAACTAGTTAGGATGAACTAACTAGTACACTCAGAGCTCCCAGGGACTAAAACTCCAACCAAAGAATCCACATGGGAGGACTCATGGCTCCAGCTACATGGCAATTACTTTAGGACTGAAAGTTTTTGAGAGTAAGAGATTCTGGAAAAGGATAGGTCTTAGTGTTTTATTGCTGTGAAGAGACATGACCATAGCAACTCTATTTTTTTGATATTTTATTTTACATTTCAATTGTTATCTCCTTTTCCAGTTTCCCATCTGAAACACCCTATCTCATCCTCCCTCCCCCAGCTTCTGTGAGGTTGTCCCCCAACCACCCAGCCACATCTACCTCTACACTATGGAATTATCCTACACTGGGTCATCAAGCCTTTTCGGACCAAAAGCCTCTCCTCTCATTGATGCCAGATAAGACCTTCCACTGCTACATATTCAGCTGGAGCCATGAGTCCTTCCATGCGCACTCTTTGATTAGTGGTTTAGTCCCTTAGAGCAATGGATCTGGTTGGATGACATTATTGTTCTTCCTATTGGGTTGCAAAGTCCCTTCAGTTCCTTCAGTTCTTTCTCTAACTCCTCCGTTGGAGGCCCCAGGCTCAGTCAAAAGGTTGCCTGCAAGCATGTGCCTCTGTATTTGTCAGGCTCTGGTAGAGCCTCTCAGGAGATAGCTCTATCAGGCTCTTGTCAGCAAGCACTTCTTGGCATCCACAATAGTGTCTGGGTTTGGTGACTGTAAATGGGATGGATCTTGAGGTGGGGCAGTCTCTGGATGGCCTTTCATTCAGTCTATGCTCTACACTTTGTCCCCACATTTCCTTTAGACAGGAGAAATTCTGGATTAAAAAAGAGATGAGTTGTTAGCCCCATACCCCAACTGAGGGCCTTGCCAAACCACTAGATATCATGTCTACAAGGTCTCCAAAAAATGTCTTTGTTGGGCATTTCAGCTAATCTCATGCCCATTGGGTCCTGGAAGCCTCTTGCTTTTCTGGCATCTGGGACTTTCTGGTGACTACCCACAGTTCCACATCCCCCATTGCTACATATCTCTGTTCAAACTTCTGAACCTCTTTATACCATCCCCATCTCTGTCACACCTGATCCTGACTCCCTTGTCCTTCTCCCTTCTCCAAAGTCCCTCCCACTCTTCACCTCCTGTATTTTGTTACCCCTTATAGGAAGGGCTGAATCATCCATACTTTAGTTTTCCTTATTCTTGAGCTTCATATGATCTGTGAACTGCATCATGGATATTCGGAGATTTGGGGCTAATATCAAGTTATCAGTGATTACTTTATCCATGTGTGGCCTTTTGTGACTGGGTTACTTCACTCATGATGATGTTTTCTAGTTCCAACATTTGCCTAAGAATTTCATGAAATACTACATTCTGGAAGTGTACCACATTTTTATAACCATTCCTCTGTTGAAGGACATCTGTGTTATTTCCAGCTCTGGTTATTATAAATAAGGCTGCTAAGGACATATTGGAGCATGTATCCTTTTTATATGTTGGAGCATCTTTAGGGTGTATGCCTAGGAGTGGTATAGCTGGGTCCTCAGATAATACTATATCCAATTTTCGGAGGAACTGCCAGACTTATTCCGAAAGAAGTTGTAGCAGCTTGCAATTCCACCAGCAATGGAGGAGTGTTCCTCTTTCTCCACAATGTCACCAGCATCTGCTGTCACCTGAGTTTTAACTTAGTGATTCTGACTAGTGTGAGATGAAATCTCTAGTTGCTTTTGATTTGCATTTCCCTGATGACTAAAGATGTTGAACATTTCTTCAAGTGCTTCTCGGCCATTCAATATTCCTAAATTGAGAATTTTTCATTTAGTCTGTGCACCATTTTTAATAGGGTTATTTGATTCTCTGGAGTCTAAATTCTTGAATTCTTTGTTTATTTTGGATATTATCTATCTCTCGAATGTAGGGTTGGTAAAGATATTTTCCCAATCTGTTGGTTGCTGTTTTGTCCTATTGACAGTGTCCTTGGCCTTACAGAAGATATTCAATTTTATGAGATCCTATTTGTTGATTGTTGATCTAAGAGCACAAACCATTGATATCCACAAGGCTCTCCCACACTTTCTCTTCTATTAGTTTCAACGTATCTGGTTTTATGTGGAGGTCTTTTATCCACATGGACTTGAGCTCTGTACATGAGAATGGATCAATTTGCATTCTCCTACATGTTGACCACCAGTTGAACCAGCACCATGTTTTAAAATACTGTCTTCTTTTCCACTTGATGGTTTTAGCTCCTTTGTCAAAGTTGAAGTGACCATAGGTTGGTGGGTTCATTTCTGGGTCTTTAATTAGTCTACCTGCCTGTCTGTATCCCAATACCATGCAGGTTTTTTGTTTGTTTGTTTATTTGTTTGCTTTTAAGATTACTCTGTAATATAGTTGAGATCAGGGATGGTGACTCTCCCCCAGAAGTTCTTTTATCTTTGAGAATAGTTTTCAATATTTTGAGTTTTTGGTAATTTCAAAGGAATTTGCAAATTGCTCTTTCTAACTCCATGAAGAACTGAGTTGGAATTTTAATGGACATTGCATTAAATCTGTAGATTACTTTTGGCAAGATGGCCTTTTTTCTTATACTAATCTTACCAATCCTTGAGCATGGGAGATCTTTCCATCTTCTGAGTGTATGCTCTCTCCAGTTTCTTTTTGAAGGCAATCACAGCTATTAGCTTTCACCTTAGCACTGCTTTCACTCTGTCCCATAAGGGTATGTTGTGCCTTCATTTTCATTAAATTCTAAAAAGTCTTTAATTTATTTTTTTATTTCTTCCCTGACAAATTTATCATTGAGTAGAGTGTTGTTCAGCTTCCATGAGTATGTGTGATTCCTGTTATTTTTCTTGTTCTTGAAGACCAGCCTTAGTCTGTGGTGGTCTGATAAGATGTACGGGATTATTTCAATCTTCTTGTAACTGTTAAAGCCTGTTTTGTGACCAATTATATGGTCAATTTTTGAGAACATACTGTGAGGTGCTGAGAAGAAGGTATATTCTTTTGTTTTAGCATGAAATGTTCTATAGATATATATTAAATCAATTTAGTTCACAACTGGTGTTAGTTTCACTGTATTTCTGTTTAATTTCTGTTTCCATGATCTGTCCATTGCTGAGAGAGGGGTGTTGAAGCCTCCCACTCTTATTGTGTGAGAAGCAATGTGTGGTTTGAGCTTTACTAAAGTTTCTGTTATTAATGTGTTTACCTATGCATTTGGAGCATAGACGTTCAGATTTGAGAGTTCTTCTGGCTAGATTTTTCCTTTGATTAGTTGATGAGAATGAAGTGTCCTTCCTAATCTTTTTGGATAACTTTTGGTTGAAAGTTGATTTTATTCAATGTTAGAATGGCTATTCCAGTTTGTTTCTCAGGACCTTTTGCTTGGAAAAAAATTTTCCCATGCTTTTACTCTGAGGTGGTATCTGTCTTTGTCACTGAGGTACATTTCCTGTATGTAGCAAAATGCTAAATCCTGTTTATGTATTCATGCTATTAGTCTACGTCTTTTTATTGTGGAATTGAGTCCATTGATATTAAGAAATATTAGGGAATAGTAATTGTTGCTTTATTTCTTATTTATTTTTTCTTATTTTTGTTGTTAGAGGTGAAATTATCTGTGGCTGTCTTCTTTTGGGTTTGTTGAAAGAAGATTATTTTTTTGCTTTTTCTAGGGTGTTTCCCTCCTTGTGTTGGAGTTTTCCATTTATTTCCCTTTGAAGGGCTGGATTTATGGAAGGATATCATGTAGATTTGGTTTTGTCATGGAATATCTTGGTTTCTCCATCTATGTTAATTAAGACTTTTGCTGGGTATAGTAGCCTCGACTGGCATTTGTGTTCTTGTAGAATCTGTATGACATCTGCTCAGGATCTTTTGGCTTTTAGAGTCTCTGGTGAGAAGTCTGGTGTAATTCTTATATGTCTGCCTTTATATGTTACTTGATCTTTTCCTTTACTTTTACATTCTTTATTACCTTTCAATATTCTTTCTTTGTTTTGTGCATTTGGTGTTTTGATTATTATGTAATCGAAGGAATTTCTTTTCTGGTCCATTCTATTTGGAGTTTTGTAGGCTTCTTGTATGTTTATAAGCATCTCTTTCTTTAGGTTAGGGAAGTTTTCTTCTATAATTTAAGTACGGAATCTTTACTCTCTTTTATACCTATTATCCTTAGGTTTGGTCATCTCATTGTGTCCTGAAATCCCTGGATGTTTTGGGTTAGGAGCTTCTTGCATTTTGCATTTCCTTTGACTGTTGTGTCAATGTTTTCTATGGTATCTTTTTCATGTCAGAGTCTCTCTTCTGTCTCTTGTATTCTGTTGTGATGCTTACATCTATGAATCCTGATTCTTTCCTAGGTTTTCTATCTCCAGGTTTGTCTCCCTTTGTGATTTTTAATTGTTTCTATTTTCATTTTTAGATTCTGGATGGTTTGGTTCAATTCCTTCACCTGTTTGATTGTGTTTTCCTGTAATTTTTGTGTTTCCTCTTTAAGGGCTTCTACTGTTTATTTGTATTCTCCTGTATTTCTTTATGGGAGTTATTTATGTCCTTCTTAAAATCTTCTATCAGTATCATGAGATGTGATTTTTTAAATCAGAACACTGCTTTTTTGGTGTGTTGGTATATCCAGGGCTTGCTGTGGTGGGATAACTGGGTTCAGATGATGCCAAGTAGCCGGTTTCTCTTGTTTAGTTTATTGTGCTTGCCTCTCGCTATCTGTTTATTTCTGATGTTAGCTGGTCTGGTTGTCTCTGACTAGAGCTTGTCCCTCCTATAAGCCTGTGAGCCTGTGATCTTAGGTGTGTCAGCACTCCTGGGAGTTCAGCGCTCTCTGAGTGGGATTTGGGTATAGAGAGCTCTGGCACAGGGTTAACTTCATGGTGCAGATGGAAATTGGAAGGATCCTGTCTCTGGCTCCTTCATGGTTTCTGTGCCCTGAGGGCTCCTAGTAGGTACCCCTTTTTTCAGATATTGGAGCAATAGTGGTGGTCTTACCTATGAACTT
Source organism: Hylomyscus alleni (assembly GCA_019843855.1). NCBI lineage: Eukaryota > Metazoa > Chordata > Mammalia > Rodentia > Muridae > Hylomyscus > Hylomyscus alleni. The sequence continues at coordinate 5,049 of JADRCC010104338.1, forward strand.
AGGAGTAACAGCACTCCTGGGAGACCAACTCTTTGGGCGGTCTTTGGGTGCAGAGAGCTGTGGCACAGGATTAGCTCCTGAGCACAATTGGGAACCAGAAGCAACCACAGCAACTCTTATAGATTAAAACATTTATTTAGGACATGCTTACAGTTTCCAAGATTTAGTCCATTATCATCACATCAGAAAGCATGGCAGTGTACAGGCAAACATAATGCTGGAGGAGTTGAAAGTTCTTCATCTTGATCCACAAGTAGCAGGAGACTGTGTGCATAGCTTGAATATCAGAGACCTCAAAGACTACCCATACTTATACTTTCTCAAACAAGGCCACACCTATTTCAGCAAGACCATACCTACTTAAATAAGGTTACACTTCCTTCACGCACCACTCCTTATAGGCCAAGAATTCAAATGCCTGTGCATAAGAGCTATCCTTATTCATACCACAACATTCCACTCCACGTTCACCATAGGCTTGTAACCATAACAAAACGTAAAATGAATTTAGTGCAACTTTAAAAGACCTCATAGTCTGTAACAGTCTCAACTGTGTTTAAAAGTTCAGAATTCAAAGTGTCTTCTGAGGTTCATGCAGTCTCTTAATTCTAATGTCCTATAATATCTAAATCAAAAGAGATACTTCCAACATACAATGGCACAAGGTATACATTGTCATTCTAAAACTTTGGAAATAGAGCAGAATTAGGAAATACTAGACCAAAACAATACCAAAAACCAGCTGGGAAACTCCAAACCTGACATATCCATGTCTGACTTCAAAATGTTTTTCAGATTTTAACTCTTTTCAGCTTTGTTAACTGTGGCATTTCTTTCTCTTCAGCTGGCTCCACTCTCCCTGTTAACAGCATTTCTTGGCAGATATCCCGTAGCTTTGACATCTCTAGCCTCTTGGGGACTTCAAGGAAATCTTGACTCAAATGTCAGGACCACGTGTTCGAAGCTACCAAGTTCTGCCGCTGCTCCCTGGGTCTGGAACAATTCCCCCTCATTCAATTACATCTTCACCAACTTTCTATTTTCAATGATTTTCTTAACTGTCTAAGACTGGCTGTCCTGAAACTTGCTCTGTACACTAGGCTAGCTACATGATTTGTTGTATTCTACATGGTACCTCTTCATTACAGATCTTTATAAGTATGGCTATTAATAATCACAGGAGAGAGTCCACAAAAGTCTGTTTGGAAATCTCCTCTTCAAATGTGATTAATTCAAAATCATTTAACTTATCCTCAGACAGATTATTATTATTTTTTTTTGGTCCTTTCAACACAGAGTTTTTCTGTGTAGCCCTGGTCCTGGAACAAACTCTGTAGATCAGCCTGGCCTCAAACTCAGAAATACACATGCCTCTGCCTCCTAAATGCTGGGATTAATGGTGTGTGCCACCACTGCCCTGCTCATAGTTTTTTCAACAAGAGCAATAAGCAGGAACATTTTTTTTTACCAAAATATCACAAGAAGAATCTCTAGGCAGGATACTAAAATTCTTTTCTTTTAAAACCTTTTGAGAGAGACCCGCACAGTTCAAATCACCCTCACCACTACTATCTTAATGCTTCTACTAGGAATTCTACTACCCATTAAACAGTGCTTAAAGCATCCACTGTTTTCTTAACCCAAAGTCCCCAAATTCATAATTTTCCAAACAAAGGGAAGGTCAGGCTTATGATAGCATTAATGCAGTCTCTGATGCCAATTTCTGTCTTAGAATTTTTTTACTGTAAAGAAACACAGCATAGACAATGTCAACTCTTACAAAGGAAAACATTTAATTGGAACTGGTTTAACATTTCAATGGTTTATTCCATTATCATCATGGTGGGAAACAGGACAGCATGAAGGAAGACAGGCATGGTGCTGGAGAACAAATTTATAGTTCTACATCTTTTTCCACAAGCAGCAGAAGGAGACTATATACCACACTGGTTATAGCTTGAACATAGGTGAACTCAAAGTCATCCCCTCTAATAAAGCCACACCTACTCGAGCAAGGCCATCCATCCTAATAGTGCCACTCCCTTTGGGTCAAACATTTAACACATGTTCATGGTAGCCATACCTCTTAAAACAATTATATCCCACTATGGTCACTTGATCTTTGACAAAGGAGCTAAATCCATTTAGTGGAAAAAGGCAGCATTTTGAACAAATGGTGCTGGCTCAACTGGCATGTAGAAGAATGCAAATCAATCCATTCCTATCTCCTTGTACAAAACTCAAGGACCTTCACATAAAACCAAATACACTGAAACTAATAAAAAAGAAAGTTGCTAAGAGCCTTGATCACATGGGCACAGGGGAAAATTTCCTAAACAGTATACCAACAACTTATGCTCTACGACTGGGAATTGACAAATGGGGCCTCATAAAATTGCAAAGCTTCTGTAAAGCAAAAGACACTGTCAATAGGATGAAATGGCAACCAACATATTGGGAAAAAATCTTTACCAATCTTACATCTGATAAAGGACTAAACTATATGAAAGTTCAACCTAGTAATGTGTGTCTTCTGAGTTGTGTCTATATTTGATCCATTCATTTTAATATTTGATCTTGATTGTTAAATATTGGAAAATAGAATAATTGTGCAAGTGAAGCTTTGGGAATGTTTGTGACCGGTTGTGTACATTATTACTTGAAGTAGGAAGAACTCCCTAATTCTAAGTGACAGTGTTCCACAGACTGAATCTCATGCTAAACACAAGGAGAATGAGAGGTGAACAGGAGTATCATTCCAATCTGACACTCTGCTTCCTGACTGCAGATGCAAGAAGCTGTTAGTGTGACTGTTAAATGGATGAAAAATACTTCCATAGTGTGAGCTAAACCACATCATCCTGTCCTTAATTGTTCTTATCAAGTATTTTATCAGAACAATGAGAAGAGGAGTTACTGCATGTCCATGTTTCTGTATTTACCTGCCATCCCTTTCACAGTGTGACTGAAAGAAATTCCAGTGTACTTACTAGATCACCAAGAAAGTCTCAGATGGAATTTTTTCTTTGATTTGTAAATGCTGTATATCAAGTATATAGATTTTCTTTATTCTTCCCAGAGAATATCATCAAACAAGGTGGCAGTTAATATCATTTCTACCTACATAAGTTTCTAAAAATCTTCTAAAGATACATTGATAAGGATCTAATTCATAATCACTAACATTATTATGTTACATGATATTCACTAGAGTTTGAAATTTAAAGGTACATGGTTGTTTACAAAACAGCTCTTCAGTCTGAGAGAACTGGTGATCACATTACTGTGCATGATGATATTCCAGGGCTAAATGTCTTATCACTTTGTTTCATCACTACATTCTTCATCATTACCAATATTATCCCTTTGCTAAGGCAATTGAGTTAATTTATTATTTAAAACACATTTGCCCTGTCCTTAGGTGGGTTTGGACAGATGCACTCTGAGAATACTCTTGATAAAGATACTCAATTTGAGATCAACTTTATTTTTACTGCAACAGGAATAACTTGCAGGGACTGCTTTCTGCCTGTAAACAGTATTTTTTGTTTGGTTTTCTTAAATTTAGAAGTTTAAAAAACAAATCATAGGGTGATTTGCTGAGAGTAGGTTACAGAATTTCAATTTTAGAGAAAAATTTCTGAATTGACTCAAAGAGATTCATACAGAGTTCTAATGGGAAAAGAAATAACTTGAGAATTATCTACACGTACAATGATATCAAGAACTGTGGCATCTAAAATAGAACACCTAAAGAAAGCCTGGAGAATATGAAGCAAAGAATGTGAGGCTGTAACATCAAGAGAACTGTAACATCAAAAATGTAACCTTCTGTAATGATGAATCATCTGTAATGGACACTGATGTGTAGGGGAAATATCCAATTAAGGCAACTTCACCTCATCCTAAAGAAGGAAAGGTCCCACAAGATGGTGAGAAGCAACAGACACCAACAACTGCACTGTGTGCACAGCATGCCGTCTCCCATAGCCTCAAGTCCTCTGAAATCTTGATTATTCTGAGAAAGTTCTGTATGTTATATTGAGGGTATGCACAACTAATGTCAACTCATTTCCTACATAACTTTATCTAACTTTTTTGATGATTTTCTTTCTTAAAACTTTAAGCTCTATGATGACATTTACAACTTTTAGTTATTTTTTTAATAAAATATGTAGCATGGATTTTAATTGATATTTTATCTAATATTCCTTTATATATGCATACAATTTATGTGATTTATCTTTCACGTTAGTGGTAATATTTCATGGCTTAACTTGTTCTCAGGAAATCTTAGTAAATAAAAAAATATATAAATGAATAATAAGTAATTTTCACCTATTTTCACAATTTAGGTATATTCATTTATTTAACTGAATTTAAATTATTTAATGTAAATTCTCATTTAAGTGAAGCAAGTAATTCATTACTGTAGTAAATAAAATTGTAGGTTGTATTAACTTATTTGGACTGTGTGACCAAATCTCTTAGACTGACTCATAAGAAATATCCAATGAAATATATATATTGAATATATATATATATATATTCATGCTATGATCTGAAATATATATAGCATAGCAATATATATATATATATATATATATATATATATATATATATTTCAATTCTCAACTAAGAATATCAAGTTCAAGACACAGGTATCATCTAAGAACATTGGTAGGCACATATAATTTCACCATGATTCATAACAATAGCAGAATTAGCTATGAAGTAGTGAAAAAAATATGGTTGGTAGGTTTACCATGACACAAGGAATTGTATTAAAGTGTAGCAGCATTAGAAAGATTGAGAACCACTGACTTAATGTCTACATTCACAATGAACTTCACAGGATGGAATAAGAGAGTCAACTGTTCAGGCATTCTTTTTTTTTTTTGAAGATTTATTTATTATTATAAATAAGTATACTGTAGCTGTCTTCAGATGCACCAGAAGAGGGCATCAGATCTCATTACAGGTAGTTGTGAGCCACCATGTGGTTGCTGGGATTTGAACTCAGGACCTTTGGAAAAGCAGTCAGTGCTCTTACCTGCTGAGCCATCTCGCCAGCCCATAGGCATTCTTTTATAAATACTCTTAACTTATTTGTGAGTTCAGAGAACTTACCACCTCTTGAAGATGCTCCTAGTACCACCACAATGATGATTAGATTTTATTATATGAAATATAGAGGGACAAATTTCAGATCATAGCATACATAAAGGTAAAAAAAGACATTATCTATGTAAATTATTTACACTATATATACAGAGTGCCAATTTCTGCTAATTATTTACCATTTGTTGTTACATTTAGCAATTTTAGCTTTTAATATCATGTTGTATTATTAGTCTTTTTCAAATTCATCCCATATTCCCACCACACGAACATGTATGCTATATTTTTAATTTTTAACTTATATTTTATGTATATCACTATTTGCCTTTATGTATGTCCATGCAGTATATGATATGTCCATACCTGGAACCCATGAAACAAGAAGATTTTGTCAGTCACATCCCCTGAGGCTGAACTTTAGAGACTATTGTGAACTGTGTTTTGTACACAGGAATTGAATCTATGTCCTCTGGAAAATAATTCAGTGCTCTTAAACACTGAGCCATCCCTCCATTTAATAACTACTATTGTAATTTGGATTTGATAAGAGAAGAACATACAGTTGCTTTATTTTCTTGAAATTTCTATGTATCTTGATAGGTAAGAACATTTTTGTTTTCCATAATTTCAGATCTTCTAGTTATCTGACAGAGTAGAATATCATTCTTGCACAAATCACAACTCGATAAAATTCTTTACAAGCTCTGAAGCATGTTCCACACAGTGTTCCCTCTGAGCACCTTAATGTAAATGTTATAGAGTTTATTATGAATAGATTATATTGACACGGAGACTATAACATAATTTAGCTAAGTTACATTTTATAAATGTTTGATATCTTTCTCTTCAGGCAAAGGAGTATTCTCCTGTTACAGTCTCATAGCATTCCCAGAGCACACATATGCCTGCATTTACTTTATCTAAACATTTTATAGAAACTTACAAAGTAGCATTGACTGGTTCTATTAACAGTTTTAAAACTGTCATTTATTATGTGTTTTCTTCATAAAAGGAAATGTTTTTGCATGTATTTTCATTGAGTACTCTACTCTGTAAAGCTAACACTAGCTACTTTATCTCAGTAAGAACACTGAGTCAGAAAATATTTAATAATGTAAGATGCCTAGATAATAACAGAATAATTGCCCATAAATCAAAATTAGTATTTCTTTTAAGTCTTATGATTACTAGACTGTATTATTTATGCCATAAAAAAGAAATTGATAAAGGGGGAAAACAAGAAGGAAGAGGGGAGAGCTTATTTGTATTTAAAAGCACAGCCTACAAGAAATATCAGGACAATGGGGGCACACACCTAGTGGGTAAAATTAACCAATAACTTAAGGCCTACTCTGCTAGATGGAAACCATATCTGACATTGTCTGGGTGATCAAGAACCCGAGACTACATAGCCCAGAGACTTAGGGCCAAATTAAATGATACTGCCTAAAAATGATACTGTCTAAAAACAAAACCCAAAAAACTTTAAAAAAGGAAGGTGGGAAGGAAGAAAGGAAACAAAAGAAAAGTAGATGGACAAATGGCTGTTACTTTTTTTTTTAATTGTTTTAATGAACAAACAAAAACAACAAGAACAAACGCCTATTGTCTCCCCCCTCCCCGTGCCTGCCACCCCGCCTTCTCCCACTTATCCACCCTGTCATTCCCCTACACTGGGGCACAGAACCTTCACAGGGCCAAGGGCCTCTCCTCCCCTTGATGACCAACTCGGCCATCCTCTACTATACACATGCTGCCAGAACCAACAGTCCCACCATGTATAGTCCTTGGTTGGTGGTTGAGTCCCTGGGAGCTCTGAGGGCATTGGTCAGTCCATATTGATGTTTGTCCCAAGAGGCTGCAAACCCTTAAACTCCATTGGTTCTTTCTCTAACTCCTTCATTGAGTACCCTGTACTCAGTTCAATGGATGGTTGTGAGCCTCTAGGGACAAACATCAATATGG
>JADRCC010104349.1:0-12538 GCA_019843855.1 Hylomyscus alleni
AAAAAAAAAAAAAAAAACCAAAAAGCAAAAACCAAAAAACAACAAGAACAAACCCCTGTTGCCTCCCCCTCCCCCTGCTTGCCACCTCACCCTCTTCCACTTGGCCCTGGCATTCCCCTACACTGGGGCACAGTACCTTCACAGGGTCAAGGGCCTCTCCTCCCATTGATGACCAACTTTGCAATCCTCTACTATACATATGCTGCCAGAACAATCAGTCCCACCATGTGTACTCCTTGGTTGGTGGTTGAGTCCCTGGGAGCTCTGAGGGTACTAGTTATTACATATTGTTGTTCGTCCTAAGGGGATGCAAACCCTTCAGCTCCTTGGGTCCTTTCTCTAACTCCTTCATTGGGAACCCTGTACTCAGTTCAATGGATAGCTATGAGCCTCTACTTCTGTATTAGTCAGGTACTGTCAGAGCCTCTAGGGAGACAGCTATATCAGGCTGGATTGTCCTTCCTTCAGTCTCTGCTCTATAGTTAGTCTCTGCAACTCCTTCCGTGGGTATTTTGTTCCCCATTTTAAGAAGGAATGAAATGTCCACATTTTGGTCTTCCCTCTTCTTGAGTTTCTTGTGGTTTGTGGGTTGTTCTTCCTGTATTCTGAACTTCTGGGCTAATAACCACTTATCAGAGAGTTCATATCATGTGTGTTCTTTTGTGATTGGGTTACCTCACTCAGGATGATATTCTCTAGATCCATCCATTTCCCAAAGAATTTCATAAATTCATTGTTTTTAAGAGCTGAGTAGTACTGCATTGTGTGGATGTACCACAATTTCTGTATCCATTCCTCTGATGAGTGACATCTGGGTTGTTTCCAGTTTCTGGCTATTATAAATAAGGCTACTATCAACATGGTGGAGCATGTGTCCTTATTACATGTTGGAGCATCTTCTGGGTATATGCCCAGGAGTGGTATAGCTGGGTCCTCTGGTAGAACTATGTCCAATTTCTGGAGGACCCGCTAAACTGATTTCCAGAGTGGTTGTACCAGCTTGCAATCCTTCCAGCAATGAAGGAGTGTTCCTCTTTCTCTACAACCTCTCCAGCATCTGCTGTCACCTGAGTTTTTTATCCTAGCCATTCTGACTGGTGTGAGGTGGAATCTCAGAGTAGTTTTGATTTGCATTTCCCTGATGACTAAGGATGTTGAACATTTCTTTAGGTGCTTCTCAGTCATTCGGTATTCATCAGTTGAGAATTCTTTGTTTAACTCTGTACCTCATTTTTTAATAGGGTTATTTGGTTCTCTGGAGTCTAACTTCTTGAGTTCTTTGTATATATTGGATATTAGCCCTCTATCAGATATAGGATTGGTAAAGATCTTTTCCCAATTTGTTGGTTGCCATTTTGTCCTATTGACAGTGTCTTTTACCTTACAGAAGCTTTGCAACTTTATGAAGTTCCATTTGTCAATTCTTGATCTTAGTGCATAAGCTATTGGCATCCTCTTCAGGAAATTTTCCCCTGTGTCTATTTGCTCGAGGTTCTTCCCCACTTTCTTTTCTATTAGTTTCAATGTATCTGGTTTGATGTGGACGTCCCTGATCCACTTGGACTTGAGCTTTGTGCAAGGAGATAGGAATGGATCGATTTGCATTTTTCTACATGCTAAATGCTAGTTGAGCCAGCACCATCTGTTGAAAATGCTGTCTTTTTTCCACTGTATGGTTTTAGCTCCTTTGTCAAAGATCAAGTGACCATAGGTGTGTGGGTTCATTTCTGGATCTTCAGTTCTGTTCCCTTGATCCACCTTCCTGTCACTGTACCAATACCATACAGTTTTTATCACAATTGCTCTGTAGTACAGCTTAAGGTTTGGGATTGTGATTGCACCAGAGGTTCCTTTATTGTTGAGAATAGTTTTGGCTATCTTGGGTTTTTTGTTGTTCCAGATGAATTTGCAACTTGCTCTTTCAAAGTCTGTGAAGAATTAAGTTGGAATTTTGATGGGGACTGCATTGAACCTGTAGATTGCAGGAAGCACTTTTTAATCAGAGGGAAGTGCTGGTTTCTTTATTATCCTCAATTCAGAACAGAAATGAGTTGTCCATAATTCATGCAACTTTCTGTAAAGAATCCAAATAATTCTGTCTCATGAATACTTAGTCTTGTCAACCTTGTTCTGAGTGGCACATTATCTGAATCAGATTTAGATTCCATATGATATGTTCCATAAAGTCTGTAGTCTAGATATCTACACTCTCTCAAGCACATGCATTGTAATGCAAGCCAAAGGGAGGCATTAGAAAGTCAGGACATGGTATCTTAGATGTGTGGCTAGAGTTTATTTAAAAGAGACCATCATCACACTTTATTCATTAAGGGTTGAATAGAAATGACTATCTACTTACTATAGAGAAGGAGCTCACCAGGTATGCGATCTGAGAATGTCTTGACCATGGGTATTCCTGTTTTGAGATACATGATGAGCCACTTTGGATACTCTGGTTTCCTGGTTTAAGATAATCTTATAGTGGCTCAATTAGTTTAAGATACTAATGGATTGGATGGCTTAACACCAACAGTAAGAATCTGTCCAAAATAGAAAATTGCTTTAGTTCTAATGCTGTTTTATGTAAAAAAATAGTGGAATCTTTTTCAGCATGGTAGGTAATATTTATTTAGAATTATAATATTGAGAGAGAGACAAATATTATACTTAACAAGTATCTTCACATTTATTTTGTCCAATATTTACTCCCTCACAGTTATACATAGACCCTATGATATATGATGCAGTAAAGTAATATGTATTGCTATAAAGATCATCATATTATAAGCAGATCAATCTATCTACCTATAATATATCTATCTATCTATCAATCTATCTATTTATCTTTCTATCTAGTTATGTATCACTTTTTAAAACACTGAAACAAGTAACGTGAAGTTCAATTTCTCCAGTGTCTTGAATCTCTTGAGTATGAATGTCTCTGAAGCTGTGCCTCATTTTTCTTTCACAGGGCTTTGTGCACACTTTTCAGTACACACATATCTGTGTCATTCTTTAGATCCGTGTCTATTCTCAGGGTCAACATGAGCTTGCCAAACTTAGGTCCCCACTCTGATCAGATTAATTTACTGTGGCCCAAATATTAATGTGTCAGACATAAAGTGTAGTGATTTATGTTCTGGCTGTGGATCAATTAAGGGATAGCAGTAGCTGAGAATGGGGTGCAGAATATTTAACAATTTATTAGTAAAGTCCTTCTATACTCTCAACTTTGTAGTAAAATATAGCACAACATACTGCTGTTATGGTGAGTGTCTTTGGTATTCTGATATGATGCAGAAACATTTACAATGTAGTCTGACTTAGAGTAGTTTGATTATAGATTCAAGGATCACTTGTATATTTAACTAAGTGACACCAATCTCTTTTCTACTGTTACATCACATTTGGGGTAGCTTTCTTTAAGGCCAAATGTTTTCATGGTGTCTTGAAATACGTTATATGAAAAGAAAAACCAAACAAGTTAACAATACCTATGTTAGGGAAAGTTCTGTCTTTAAATAGAAAATAGTACAAACAACAGATTTTGATTCAATCATTAGCAAATAAAAATTGTGCTTATTAACATCTAATTTTCATAGATGCATGCTTTGAGAAAAACCTCTCCTGACTATAAATAGGAATGCATCTCCTACATCCTGTATTCCATGTAAAATACAACCTTAGCCACATAATGAAATATGACTATACATTAATTCTCTTGTGATAGCTCCATTCAGAGCAGATATCTCCAGGTGAGTCCCAGATATCTAATCCCCAAGAAACACAAAAGAAGATGGAACTTCTCCCAGAAAAAGTAAGAAAAGACCCATATTCCATAAATGATGCAAACAAAATAAGAAGTATTTCATCAAAGTCATTTATCTAGCACTACATATGAAGCTATGATTAATTGCCACAAATATACACGATACAATATATGAAAATATATGGATATTTATCTTTTTCTAAATTAATTAATTATTTTATTTATTTTATGTCCTAAATATTGTCCCACTCTCAGTTCCCCCTCCCAGAGTTTTTTCCTCTCTTCCCCCTCCACTTACCTCTGAGAGGGTGCTGCCCTGCGTATCTGGGAACTCTTTTTTAGGACAGGTGATTTCCAAATATAATAAACTGGACTTTATAAGTGAAATTCATACTTAATAATTTTAATAATTGTTCAAAAATAGCTTCTACTATGTATTGTTTGTTACTAGAAGAGAAAGAGCTCTTTTAATTGGACAGATAGGGGGAAGTGTGGGTTGCCCTGATATTTGTATTCTGATGTTAACTCTGTTTCCTCAACTGGGGTTGTCCCCGACGAGCAGTCCATCTCGTACTTAGGTGGTCTCGTGAATTTTATGTGACCATTTTAACTGGTCAATAAAGGATAGAGCCTGTGTTTGGGCAGTGGGGGCGGGGAGGTGGAACTGGAGCATCAAGAGTCGGGGCAGGTAGAGAGAAAACAAAAGGGGAAGGAGAGAAGAGAGGTCGGAGGAAGAGAAGGAAGAAGCAGTCATTGACCAGAACCACATGGCCAGGAGAAACCTCAAGTAGCAAAGGGTCATATAGCTGGGGAATAAGTTAGTGTAGTGTTAGACTGGCCTAATCTAGGCAGATAGCTTATAATTATAATAACTAGATTGTGTGTTTTTTTATATGGGCTTATTGGGGTTGGAAATTCCAGCAACAAATGTCCTCCTTCCCTGGAGGCACCAGGTCTCTACAGGGTTAGGTGCATGCTCTTCAACTGAGGCCAGACAAGGCAGTACTCTGCTACATATGTGCTGGGGGCCTTGGACCGGCCCATGCATGCTCTTTGGTTGGTGGCTTAGTCTCTGCGAGCTCCCAGGGGTCCAGATTAGTTGACACTATGGGTTATTTATGGATTACCATCCCCTTCAGTTCCTTCAATCCTTCCCTTACCTCTTCCATAGGAGTTCCTGACTTCAGTCAAATGGTTGACTGTAAGTCTCTGAATCTGTCTCAGTCAGCTATTGGTAGAACCTCTCAGAAGACAGACATACTAGACTCCTGTCTGCAATCACAACATAGCATCAGTAATAGTGTCAGGGTTTGGTGCCCATCCACGGGATGGATCCCAAGTTAAGCCAGTCACTGGTCAGCCATTCCTTCAGTCTCTGCTCCATTTTGGTGCCTGCATTTGTTTTAGACAGGAACAAGTTTGGATCAAAAATTTTGAAGGAAGGTTGGTGTCCCCATCCTACCACTGGGCCCTGTCTAACTACTGGAGACAGTCTCTTCAGGTTCCATCTCCTCACTGTTGGGCATTTTGGCTAAGGTCACTCACATTGAGTCTTGGGAGCCTCTCATATCTTAGGTCTCTGGGACTCTCTAGAGGTTCCCCCACCACCACCCAGAGGCTTCTCTTTTTACTGGCATATAACCTTCAGTTATAAAGGTTATGAAGATAGTTAACTTTAATTTTTTAGTCTGATTATAGGAAGTAGTTTGCATATTAAGGATGCTACTTTAAACAAAAATACAACTTGGGCATTAAGGAAGGCCTTATGTTGAAATTTAAAACAAAAGGCCTAATGATAAAAGAATTTGGCTTACAAATAGGAATGCACATTTTGAACAATACATCAACATTGAAAAGCTTATTAGTAACACTTCACTGATATTTAAAAGCATGAAAGTACCTAAAATAATACATTTTGTTCATTTTAAAAGACAGCTGCTTCTCAGTTTGCTCAACCTTACTGGGTTCGGTTGCTTCCTGTCTCCTTGACTAATTTTTGATAGTCTCTCACAGGCTCCAGCAATTTGACTGCTCTATATCATCTTCTCACAGCAGAAACCAGCACTGCCCAACAGGTACATCCAGGGATGCTACCGACTCAGAAACACTTTCCTAAATACCCCAATGCTGTCACTGTCTCCAGCACAGGAGACTAGCATAGAATCCTTTGTTTGGTATCTTTTGTAGCTTTTATCTCTATTTGAAGTATTTTAAACATACATTGTTAGACTCAGCCTCAAAATCTAATATTAGGGAGAATCAAAATTTGTCTAACTTGTATTTCCTGTGTCTGTGGAAAAAAAATTATCTGGCTCTTAAGCAAACTAATGAGGAAATTAGACGTATTCTTTGGGATTAAGGGATGTGAAGATGTTGTCTCTTTGTTAAATATTTTCTCTTGACCATGCATAAACTCTAAATCTACAAAAGACATAAAAGGATAGATTAATACTAGTTAGATAATGTCTATGATCATTTTTATAACAAACACTTTGGGCAGTATATCAAGAACAACTCTCTGGGAGTGTCATTTATCTTAATCTTCATTGTGAAAATTCAAACCTATCTCTACAAAGCTAAACACTAAACTTTTAGGATCTTGCATTTCCTACCATCAATTTGATTTGTTCTTGGTATTTTAAAATCAGAGAAATATCTTTATTTCTCAGGTGACAACTACTAAAGAGTTTTAGATTTAGGGGTAACTTGGAAAGGAAATAGAAATATTTCACCAAGAAGTGCTTTCTAGTTATATATACATTTAATTTTGTACTTGTTCTTTGTTTTATGAGGGTAACAAGGTAGTGAAGGCTTCATCCCCAGTTATACAGATGCTTGGGAACACATAATCACTATGGGAAGCTGGGCAGTTGCCAATAGTTCATTTTTATAATCTTAGCATCTCTAAATACTCTTCATTGGCATCCTTCATCTTCATAATTCAGCACAAATTTGTCATCTGGGACCCTCCGAACTATCCAGAGACAATATCTTTCATGGTAGTATAAATGAAACTGCCTTTTATTTCCTCCAAGGAGATAAATGCATTTAAAACAGAATATATAACTCCTTGAACATTATAGAAAACTTACTATACTTTATTTAGGTCACCATAAATTATTACAATATAACTACTTCTTATAGACTTTTAAAAGTTTGTTTTTATATTACATATGCCTCTATGGTTATATGTGAACAATTGTTTTCAATGCTGCTTACTTGAAATCAATCCCCCACATAATTAAACCTTTGGAAAATATTTAAGTACACACTAAATTTGGACATAATTTAATCTTTTATATTTATTTAACACATTATTCCCATCGATATTTCAGTTTAAAGCTCTAGGGGACTACATTCTCAAGAGTTCAGAACTACTTTTTCCTATCAAAGCAAATTTGACCAAATCATTTTCAGCATCTCCAGTCTTTCTCTTGCTTTTGTTTCTATATTAGCCAGGGTTCTCTAAAGGAACAGAGGTAAAGATTAAGCATTTGTGTATGCATATGCATAGGTGGATATGGATATATACAGGGGATGTATTAGTATGGCTTGCAGGCTGTGTCTCAGCTAATTTAACAATGATTTTTTTTACTAATGGAAGGTCCAAGAATTCAGTCCATAAGGCTAGATGTCTCAGCTGGTCTTTACTATATGCCTGAATAAAAGAAGAAGTTTCTAATGCCAGTGAAGGAATGTTTAGTGTGAGAAAGAACAAACAGTCAAAAAGAAAGCAAGCTTCATTTTTCCATGCTCTTTAGACAGCCCATAGAAAGTGTGGTCCAGGTTAAAGATGGATTTTCCTACCTCGAAAATATTTGAATTGAAAGTTATCTTCCCACCTCAAAGATCCTGATAAGAAATGGGTCTTTTCACTCCAAATTACTTAAGAAACAGTCCTAATAGGCGTGTCCAGATCTTTTTGTTTTAGTTCATTCCAGATGTAGTTGACAACCAAGAATAGTCATCACAATCTTGATTTTCCTTAAAGTAAATTCTGCCACAATAGATTTTTTGTTGTGGTTTGCCTCAGTGGGTGCTGTTGTATTTTGATGCTAATCTTGCCCCCTATGAGGAGAGGAGCAGATCAAGTACTTAGGTAATTCCACTGTGAACCTGCTGCTCAAATAAAGGTTAGAGCCTGTGATTGGGCAGTGGAATGAAAAAGCAGGGCTGGAAGTTTTAGAGAAGGGAGAGAGGAAGGAAGAAGAGGGAGATGAGACAGAGGATGGAGGGAGAAGAAGATGGAGAAAGAAGAGATGGAAGATGGAGCAGACCCATGTGACCTGGAGGAGCTGCAAGAAGCTAGGGATATCATAGCTGGCCAAGAGAGTTGTGTAGTGTCCTATCTGCCTAATCTAGGCGTACAGCTTGTAAATATATTAACTGAGTTGTATGTTCTCTGCATGGGCATATTGGGGTTGGAGATTTACCCATATAATTCTGACTGGTATAAATACAAGGTCTCTAGTGTTTTTCTTGCATGGGACTAGAGGGAGCTGAGTGAGACTTGGAGTAGCTGTTGGCTTTCTTTAGACCAGCCACAGGAGTGGGTAGTCTGAGGAATTCAAGCAGTAGCTCTAGGCATTTTTAGGAAAACTGGTTTAGTTAACTTAGCAAGTCAGTCACAGGAACCAGGGCCACTTGGAGCTAGCTATGGGGGCTGGGTGAGACCACAGTTGCCTGCACCAAGCCGAAGGAAGCATGGGTTATTTTTAAAATTATATGTTACAATTTTTCTGAAGATACTTCTTTCATAAATGTAGATGGAACATTTTCAAAATCATGCAACCAAGTTAATAATAAGCCTTGGGATCACTGAAAAATATGTAGCCTAACTGCCCTTTTGCTGTAGACGCACTTGTTTAAGTTTAACCTGCTTTTAAAACAGCAAGGTAAGCAACTATCCTATGCTTAATCATCTTTTACAGCTAACCCAAGATGACTGCAGAGATTCAGTCTAAAACTATGCATTTGTCCGTGCCCCTGATCCTAAATAATGTGTATCGCTGTATGTGTAGTGCTCATTTGCTGAAAAAAAAAAACCACCAAGTTAAAAGCAATCTTCACTAAAACAAATATCCCATAAATGTTGGAGACATGTTGAAGCTTATTACCAATATCTACATGTATCAAGCAAAGCCTTGTGTTGGGGCAAACAATAGATAGAGACAACAAACAAGCAACACAGGCAGGCAACAGGGACAGACAGATAAGACAGACACAACAGTCAGAGAGGACACAGCCCACAAATACAAATAGATGGAAATCATGGGAAAAGAATTGGAAAAAAAATCAAGTTAGGCTTGCTTTTAATAAACTATACCAAGAGAAAGTTTCTTTATTTTATTCCTAATGAAACATAAACACACTTTTGATGTTACTTCTGAGTTTACTTTAATGCTTTTTCAACATAAAATCGAACTTTGAGTGTCTGAACCTGACACACTGAAGTATAGTTTATTTTTTAATTTATTTTTAGTAAAAAAAATATAGTTACATCACTTCTCTCTTTCTTCCCCACTAACCCTTCCAATGACTCTTTCTCAACTCCTTTCATTTTCATGCTTCTCACTCTCTCTCAAATTTATGACTCCTTTTCTATTATTATTATATTATTGTCACATTTAAAAGCACAGACAAATCTGTACATACATACATATCATAAATATGTAAGTAAAACCCGGTAAGTTAGTTTTGTGTAGCTTATGTGTATATGACTTCAGGACTAACATTTTGGATTGGAGATCGATTAGGGGCTGATCCCTGGAAGAGTCAGCAGCTGCTGATGGTTTATAACTTTTTGTCTAAGTCTGAGACTCTGTGAAATTCTCTGCTTCTGAGGTAGCATGTCTAGTGGTACTGTCATTGTTCAGGTCTTGCTTAGTCAGCCATATTATTGAGCTATCATGAGTATAGTTCTTCTACCATTCTCTACCATAATCTCAGAGCATATTTCCCTTTGTCTCCTCTTTTGAACGGTTCCCTGAGCCTTAGGTGCAAGTGATCGATGGTAAATGCATCCATTGGGGCTCGACATTCCAAATTCAGCTGACCTCTGCGTGTAACCAGTTGTGGTGGCCTGTAATGGTCCATATCACCGCAACAAGAAGCTTCTTTAATGCGATGAGAGACTGTAAATCTGTCAGCAGATTTTTCTTCCTCTTTTCCCCCAAGATCTAATCCCTTAGTCTCATCCTCAGCTCTGTAGTAGAATACTTCTGCCAGCCTTCCCTGCCTCCTGTTTCCATCTTCTGTGGACCCCACATATCTTCTTTTAACCTCCATCCTGCAACTTTTCATTTTGTCACAACCTCTAACCCCACATGTATCCCCTACTAATCCAAGGGTCACTCCTGCCAGGGTAGTAAGTAGGCTGGCAGCAGGTCCACAACCATTCTTCTGCTCCTTCATATCCAAATTCATAGATCTTATTCCAAGTTCTATAGCAAGGAAAACAAAACCTGCAGCAGTTTCTCTTTCTTCTCTAACCCCATCCAGGAATCAAATCAGCATCTAGACTTATAATCATTCCAATCCCAGACGGTTATACACTGGCTTAAAAACACAATCAATAACAGAGAAGGCAATAGGTTTCCATAAGTGCAAAGATATTTTACCACAGCAGACCCGAAATATTGAAACATAGCTTAAGCACAAGAAAAAGACTCTAAAATTGCTAGTATAAACATGAAATGGGAAATTAATAAATCATTTTTTAAAATCCATGAAAACACAAAGAGTAGAAGGACATGAACAAAACTGTTTAAGATCTGAAAATAGGCATGGACATAATAAAGAAAAACACAAACTAAGAGAATTCTACAAATGAAAAACTTAGAAATTTGAACAGAAACTAAAGGTAAGCTTTAAGAACATAATACAAGAGACAAAAGAGAGAATCTCAGGAATTGAAAAGAAAAAAAACCTAACATAAAACATCCAGATTATCTGGAACACTATGAAAAGATCAAATCTAAGAATAATAGGAATAGAGGAAGGAGAAGAATTCCAGTTCAAAGGCTCCCCCCACCCTGCCAAAAAATTCCATTTTTTTCTACATCCAAGAAACACACTTTATCAGCATGGGTAGACAGAGTTAAGGGCTGAAAAAGATATTTAAATAAATGAATCTAAGAAGCAAACTGATATAACTATTCTAATATCTAACAAAATAGACTTCAAAACAAAACTAATCAAGGAATAGATAAGGACACTATGTACTCATCAAAAAAGTCACCAAAATTACATTTTAATTCTTTTAAATTTAATTTTATTCCTACTGGTCTTTTGACAGCATTCATATCTATGTGTGGATATCAGATTTCCTGGGCCTGAAGTCAAAAACAGTTGTGAGCTGCTATGTAGGTTCTATAAATTGAACCAAGGTACTCTGGAAGAGAAACCAGTGCTCTTAATTGCTGATCCCCAACATTTTACCTCGTAACATCTATGTACCCAAAACAAAGGCACCCACGTTTGTAAAAGGAATATTACTACATCTTAAATCACATACTGAACCTTACACAGTTAGTAGAAACCTTCAATAGCTTGCTCTCACCAAGAGACAGGTTACACCAACCAAAAATAACTATAGAAATGCTGGAGTTAATGATTTTTTTTTTTTTTTTTTTTTTTTTTGGTTTTTCGAGACAGGGTTTCTCTGTATAGCCCTGGCTGTCCTGGAACTCACTCTGTAGACCAGGCTGGCCTCGAACTCAGAAATCCATCTGTCTCTGCCTCCCAAGTGCTGGGAGTTAATGTTAAATAAACTAAATGTTAACTAAACCAAATGGACCTAACATAGTAGGTTTCAACTTTCCTAAACCTATGACTCATTAATACCGTGCCTCACTGTGTTTGTTATAACTGGCGTGGGTACCCCACTCTCGAAGAATCATGAAGGAGGCTGCTGTAATAACATGAGGTTAATTTTTATTTGAAACTGGTATACCAGGGTCACTCTGTAAATTGGGAACAGAGCGACCCCCAGGAAACAAAGCACTCAGTTTTTATACAGGGTTTTACAGCTTACAACGTGGGCTAATTACACTTTATCTAGTTCATTGTTCTTTAGCTTCTATTGACCTCTCTCCTCCTGGTTAGGATAAGACCCCTGTGACATGCAGGAGGGGTGGGGGATGTCTGCTCTCCCTGAGGATGTCTCCTGGAAACTTGCATTCCTTGAGGATGGGTGTTTGCTTGGTAAACTCTTCTAAAAACCCCTTTGTCTTAACGATAAGTGAACTTCCTTGCTTTCTGGTATCTTTATGGGGTATCTCCATTTTCTACATTTCTACATGGTGACCCACCCCCAATCATAAAATTCTTTTCATTACTGTTTTATAACTCTAACTTTGCTACTGCTAGGAATTGTAATATAAATATCTGTGCTTTCTTACAGTTTTAGGTGTCCCCTGTGAAAGGGTCATTTGAGCCCCTAAAGTGGTCATGACCCACAAGTTGAGAACTACTAACCTAACCTAACAGGTAATTGCAGAACATTTCACCTAAACACACAAAAAATATACACTTTCAGTGCCCTGTAAAACTTTCTGTAAAGCTGATCATGTACTTGGACATAAAGCAAGTCTAACTAGATACAAAAAACTTCATGAATCCTACTAGACCACCATGCAAAAGAGCCAGATTACAACAACAGCAGAAACAACAGAAAACTTACACACTCATGGAAACTAAATAAATCTCTCCTGAGTGAAAAATGGCCTGCACATTTTTTTTTTTTTTTTTTTTTTTTTTTTTTTTTTT
>JADRCC010104351.1:0-13867 GCA_019843855.1 Hylomyscus alleni
GAGCTCTGAAAACAAGGATCCTCCAGATCTCATCCTCCTCCTTAAACCCTTGCAGCTTTCCCAAGTAGCTGAGAGTAACCAGCTCAAAGGACTTCAGTGTCTTTTGACATTGAGAGAGGAAGTAAAAGGCTTTCATCTGGGCAAAAGCTGTAGGAAAAGGGACAAGCCAATGTCTTTGGTCATTCCAAATTTTCAGTAAGTGTCACACAAGCAACAAACCAGAGGCAGCTGTCCTTAGGTTGTCCTTTCAAAAAAAAGTAAGGAAAAAATAGGAGGAGGAAGAGGATGAGGAGGATGAGGAGGAGGAAGAGGAGGAGGAGGAGGAGGAGGAGGAGGAGGAGGAGGAAGAGGAGGAAGAGGAGGAGGAGGAGGAGGAAGAGGAGGAGGAGGAGGAAGAGGAGGAAAGAAACCCAGAGACTGGGTGGCAGAGGCAATTAAAAGAGGATTATAAGTAGTGATAGAGAAGAGGAAGTGGAGAGAAAAAAAGCATTGAAGCTAAAGGATTCTCATACCAGAAAAAACAACAAAAAGAAAATTATTCAGTACACTTAGGAAACTTGAAAGAAATAAGAATATGCAAGTAGCCAACAGAAGCAGAGTCCTTTTGAAGGTCGAGGTAGGGAGGGGGAGACTGATGCCCTTTAGCTAAAGAAACTGAACCTGTATTGAGAACCAGATGTCCTGGGGGAGGTCTCCAGTTTCCAGTAGTCTCAACTCTCGCTTCACTCTTGGCTCTTCTGAATTCTGATGTGAGTAATGTAGGTGGAATGCACAGTAGGGAGAGCAGCCAAGAGTTTCATTTTAGAAAACAAGGAAGTAAGACTTCTCTTCAGAATAAGAGCAGGCTGACCGCAGCAGCAATGCCTGGAATCGGGAAGGCAGGGACTTCTATTTCTCCTCTACTTGATAACACTTTCCCTGCCCCTCCTCCAGGGAAGGCACTTCTAGACAAGAGGCTTTTTTTACTATCCTATTTTTTTCTCTAATGAGTTTTCAAAAGTTCAAGAATATGTATAGGATTTTGATTACATATAAAATCAAATAAATTTGCTTTGCATGCTTCCCTGGGCATGCCTGTTTAGGCTGACGTAAAAACTACCAACTATTATTTATGTCCTGTTCGTGAGTATAGACATGGATCAGTCTCCCCTGCTTAAATTTTATGTGTGTTTAATTTTCAAAGTCTTTTGCCAAGATGAAGTGCCTACTTGACTACAAAAATACAAAAACAAACAAACAAAAAAAACCAGTGAGCTACCATTACAGGCCTCATGTGGACAATGATATTCTACAGAACTGCTTTGTCCCTCTGCAGTAGCAATCAGAATATAAAAATCAATGGACCTCAAGAAGTTAGAACTCCCCCAGGAACACTGCACTTGGAGAAGAAAAGGCTGATGTTATAGGGGCAGCCAGATGCCAAACTTTGTCCCCAGGAGAAAGATTTATGATGTATTAGAACTCCTTTCAGGAGAGAGGAACCATATCTTGAATCACAGTACTTAGTTATACATGCTCTGCACTGTGATAGTGGCCATTTCTGTTGGGACAACTCAGTTGGGGTGTGGAGATAGTGCTGGTGAATAAAATAGATATATACCCCCTTGAATAATGATTAGTAGTGAATTTATCTTGGATAACACCAGTTCGCAGAGCATTTTAAATTTTATAATTTAATCAGAGATATAAAAATGACAATGAAAATGATTTTAGCCACAGCAACCCAGTCACAAAACCTTTGATACCAAATGTGTCCTGCCTACAAGATATTCAGGGACAAAGATTGAGCAGAGACAGAGGGAATAGCCAACCAATGACTGCTCCAAATTGAGACCCATACAATGGGCAAGAACCAGTCCTTCATAGTTTTAAAAATATTATGTTATGTTTGAAGACAGGAATCTAGTATAACTATCATCTGAGAGGCTCAACCTAGCAACCAATGGAAAGAGATGCATAGACCCACAGCCAAACATTAGAAGGAATTCAGGGAGTCTTATGAAAGAGGTGGAGGAAGGGTTGAGGGACCCAGAGAGGACAGGGACTCCACAGGAAGACCAACAGACTTAACTAATCTAGACTTTGTGGGACTACAATTGACTAAATTACCAATGAGAGAATGAATATGTGCTGAACTAGGTTCCCTCTACGTATATAGCACATGTGAACCTTGGACTTCATGTGGGTTCCCCCAGAACAGGAGAGGTGGTGGCTGTCCCTGAATCAGTTGTCTATCTGTCTAAACAGACTACCTTGTCTGGCCTCAGTGGGAGATAATGAGTCTAGTTCTGCAGTGACCTGATGTGCTCAGGGGAGGGAGGTGTGTAGCACCTGGTGGGTACATGATACCTAGAGGGAGCACATTTTCAAAGGGAAAAGTGGAGGGGGTAGGTTCTGTGTGAGGGGGTACTGGGAAGAGAGGGCAAGTTGATATTGGGATGTAATGTGAATAAATAAATAAATACATACATATTTCAGCATAAATAGAAACTTAAATAATGCTTAAGACTATTAAAGATATAAAAAATTTTAACAAAAATGTTAACATTTATTACAATAAAACCAAAATAGCTTAAACAGTATTTTAAATTTCCTAAAAATAGATCAATTTTTAAGAATCTCAACTTGCTTTGAATGTAAAAATATGAAAAATTTATAAATAACCATTTGATTATAAAAACCTAGTACATAAAAATCTACTTCTGTGTTCTTTATTCATTAAAAGCTTCCTATAATTCTAGTATGTAAAACTTCTGCATTATTGAGATTTTTAGAACATAATTATATGTGTGCTATTATTCCTCTTCAAACCATATTTGGATATATATATCCAAAGGCGCACGCCTTTAATCCCAGCACTTAGGAGGCAGAGGCAGGCAGATTTCTGAGTTTGAGGCCAACCTGGTCTACAGAGTGAGTACCAGGACAGCCCGGGCTACACAGAGAAATCCTGTCTCGAAAAACAAAAACAAAACAAAACAAAACAAAACAAAACAAAAAAAACCAAACAAACAAAAAGAAAGAGTCTGAAAACAAAGAATACATTCTATTCCCAAGTGAGAAAGATTGGAAGAATACCAAAAGTCACATAGGAGGTGATAGGGTGTGGTGATTTAAAAAGGAATGGCCTCCATAGATTCATGTATTTGAATGCTTGGCTACAAGGAGTAGAACTATTAGGAGGTGTAGTCTTGTTTAGATGTTACTGTGGAGGTGGGATTTGAGGTGTTATATGCTCAAGCTATGCCCAGTGAAGCTCAAGTTAGTCTCCTTCTGCTGCCTGAGGATCAAGATGTAGAATTCTCAGCTCCTTCTCCAGCACCAGGTCTGCCTGCATGCCACTGTCTTTCCTGTCATGATGATAATGGACTAAACCTTTGAAACTGTAAGCCAGCCCCAATTAAAAGTTTTCCATTCTGAGAGTTGTTGTGGTCATGGTGTCTCTTCACAGAGATCGGAACCCTAACTAAGATATAGGGTGACAAGACAGTTAAGAAACATAAGCATACTGAAATAGGTCCCCAAGGGGAGTGTTGGTATGGTGGTGCCAGAGGGAGGAGTAAGATGCACATTGTTGTAGCCATGATGAGAGAGATGTTCAAGCCTTACCATAAAGACAAGCCTGGATGTCAGACACAATAGATTGAAGTCCTGCTAAGGAGTCAGCCCACCTTCCCAAAAGCCTTGAATCCAGCTGTGCATCCTAGTAAGACTCCTCTGATATGATATTGTGGGCCAGGTACCACACCATAGTGCATCTGTTGTTGAATACTGAACCATCATAAAATCTAATAACAGTGACAATGTCAACCCAAGTAACCTGGAGCCCGGGCAAGAAAGGAAAAGGAGCTAGTCGCAAAGAAGAGGTAAACCAGGTGTCAGCAACTGAAAAATGCAAGTGGGAGGTTTGACCCAGCCACCGAGGACCATGTTAGAAATCAACCTCATTCTCAGTAGCTAGAAACTGACTCCATCACCCGATCTATCACACAACTAATTGTTCTGGGGACAAAACTTGAATAAACTTCTTCCCAATCTAGTAAACCCTTTACATTGGTCACTTCATCTCTGAAGAAAAGCTTTACCTCTTGAAACCCCCAACAGTTGAGAATGACACAAGTGGTTCGCTATAGCCCAGGTTCAGCACCTACTGCAGGATTCGGAGGCTACTCCACAAATATGCGGTATGATTCATTATATATTTTTGTGTATCTTGTCTTCATTAGCATTAAGTACATTTATTTCTGTGGATCTTGCCTTCTTAGAAGGAAGAAATATTTCCTGAACCCATGTGACTATGATATCCACCCCATCATATTTCAATCAGTATTGAAGCCAGGAAGCCGGCAGCCAGTGCTCTAGACAGGTGATCTTCATTTTCCTACGGAGCTGAAAAGTCAACTGAAATAGGGGAACCCAGTTCCCAGAATGACCGACATGTGATGATGTGATGAGACCCTGAGGTGGAGCAAATTCCATCCATCCTGTCTCCTGTTCCTTCATGGCCTGAAGAAACTGAGAGGCAGAATCAGATGACGGGGCAAAGTGGTTGGGTCCCCACACAGTCTACATCTACTTTCCACTGATCCTGCAACAACACCACCATTACTGTTACTTCATGAATTTCCACAAACTGATGTGTGAAATTCATTTTCTGTCACGCTTCTGGCTGAACAGATACTGTTTCTTTATTTTTTTTTTCTTTCGGAAACACAAAAGTAACAGAAATTATTATTACATCTGAAACTTTTTCCATTTTCAATCAACATAATGTGGGGAGCCTAACAGTAGTCCACATGTACCAGAGAGCTCGAATAAATATCCTTAATTTATATGAATTCGAATTCCTAAATATATTACTGTATCATGATAAAGAAACATACTTTTTATAAATTGCCTTTTTAGAATCTTTCAATTATAGTAAATTGTGCTATGTATTTATTGGATAATAAGTTAACATTTGCTAGACTAGGATGCATTCATCTCCTATTTTGGTGTTTTTTGAGGGGGTCTGCCACCATGAACCCTTTGTTTTATCTCTGTATGTGGATGTTGGGTGTACATGATATGTGCATGAAATGTGTGTGAGTGTGGGTATACACTTGCTTCAGCATGGAGATCAGAGGACACCTTCAGGGGCCAGTCCTTGCTCCTTAACAGCCATCTTGTTTCAAACAGGGCTCTTGATGTTCACTGCTGAGCATGCCAGACTAGCTTATCCACAAGCCTCCAGGGATTCTCCCATCAGCTCTCCTATAACAGTCTAGGGACACTGAGATTACAGACACACACTAACATACAAGCTTTTTAACATGGATTCTAGGGATCTGAAGCTAGATAATTATAGATACACATCAAGTACTGTAGTGAGAATTTTGGTTTCTTTAAAAACACAGTTATGTTGTATGAGTATGTTTTTGGTTTTAGTTCCAGGTGTAGGGGTGTGGGGCATCTTTAGTTTGTCCAGAGCTGTTAACTATGATTGTTTATGTTCTAGGAGAGGCATAATTTTTGCCTACTTCAGATCGTTCAATTCTGGGGACTTTGGAGAAGGAGTAAATGCCAGAGTCCAGAGACAGTCAAGAATTTCTCAGAGAAAAAGAGGAAAGAGGAGGCAGAGGAGGAGGAGGAGGCAGAGGAGGAGGAGAAGGAGGAGGAGGAGGAGGAGGAACTGCCACCTCTGCTATTCCCCAGCTGCTCCTGGTTGCTGTTGTAGTTTGACAAGAAGAACTTAGAGATATCCTGATAAATAAATATTGGACTAGCTCCAAGAAACATGAAGTCCCTAATCAGCAGAAAGTAGCCAACAGAATCTTCTTTCTCTCCTACCTAGTGTTCAGGGATTGGAAGGGATTAGGGTGGAGTAAAGGTTGGAAGGGAGGTAGGGGTATAAGAAGCCAATAAAATAATTTAAAAGTAAGCCAAAAAAGCATTTTATCTACAGAGGTTCTCCACAGGCCTCAAAGCCTCTTCCTAATGTGTTGAAACAGTCAGATGGCTTACACTACATGCTCACAGTAATACACACAGACAGGGTATTTTAAAAATGATGATTGAGTGTTTCTGAATTTTTGACTCTCAAGAACCTAAATTGACAGGTGGTGGTGGCACACACCTTTAATCCCAGCACTTGGGAGGCAGAGGCAGGCAGATTTCTGAGTTTGAGGCCAGCCTGGTCTACAGAGTGAGTTCCAGGACAGCCAGGGCTATACAGAGAAACCCTGTCTCAGAAACAAACAAACAAACAAATGAGAACCTAAGTTGAAATTTGTAAAGAAAAATGAACCTTTCAACTTCCCTTACTTGGCAAGTCCATTTTTGCTTTGTAATTGTTGTGCTTTGTCATGAGAGTGTAGTGAGAACATTGCAGTTAAAAGAGCAGTAGGGTCATGATTAGATGTGGAATGATTAACCATTGTTGTAAACTGTGTGCCAAGATACAAACTGAACCTTAGCACCCAATATGACTGTTATACAACTATTGGAATCTATCAGTATAGTCAAATCACAGAAGACTATCTAATTTAATGTAGAAGCTTTCTCAAAATAATTTATAGAAGAACTGGGAAGCATTTCATGGTTTAAAAATTTAGAGCATTAGTATAGGATTTGAAATGCTGTTGCCAAAATATGAAATAATATAAGGAAGGCATATAGATTTCACATTAACGAAGAATGTTTACATATATGGAAAAAGCTTTTAATGAATTTCTTTCAAAGAGGAGGGAACATGTTATCATCCACACTTCACATGGCTATATGATATATGTGATAAAAACAAACAAACAAAAAAAGACATGAAGGCTTGAGCAGTCATCATTTCTGAAGGTTCAGAATGTAAATCATTGCTTTATGTCCTATTTCCTTTTTCAGACAAGCACATTTTTCTCATTTTCAATTCTAAGAATGGTTCTTTTACAAACAACTAGGAAAGACTGAGAGCAGGAGAAACAGTCTTTCCCAAATAAGAGTATTCTAAATGGTTATGCTATACTAAAGGGTAAGTCCAAAAATGTGTATACAAGTAGCATTATATAGACTCAGGAAAGGGTATTCATATAATTAGAAATACACACACACACATATGAATATATGTACATAAAACATTTTTTATATTTTTTGAAACAGGCTTTCTTTTTATTCTGTTTTTCTTTTTTTAATTAGATATTTTCTTTATTTACATTTCAAATGATATCTCCTTTCTCAGTTTCCCCTCTGAAAAAAAAAAAACCTGTTCCTTCCTCCCTCCTCCTGCACACCAACCCACCTTCTCCCATTTCCTGGCCCTGGCATCTGCCTGCACTGGGGCATAGAGCCTTCACAGGGTCAAGGGCTTTTTCTCCCATTGATGACTGACTAAGCCATCCTCTGCTATACATATGCTGCTGGAACCATGAGCACTCTTTGGTTGGTGGTTTAGTCCCTGGGAGCTCTGAGGGTACAGGGCTGCCAACCTTTCAGCTCCTTGGGTCCTTTCTCTAGTTCCTTCATTGGGGACCCTGTGCTCAGTCCAATGGATGGCTGTGAGCCTCTGTATTAGTCAGGCACATAAAAACAATTTTAAAAAACAATGAATTTGGACGAGAGCAGGGACAGAGGCATATATGGTATATGAGAGGGCTTGGAGGAAGAAAAGTTGGCTGTACTAATTATACTAAAATCTTAAAAAGTGAATGAAATAATTTTAATATACTTTTTATTTATTCTTTGTGAATTTCAGACATGTACCCTAATCCTACTCATTTTCCAGTCCTTCCATATCTACCTTCTTCCCTTGTAACATCCTACACTATACAAAATAAAAAATAAAAAAAATCAAATTGAAAAAACTTTCACCATGGAAGCTGTGGAATGTTGCACTTTGTCACACAGTATACACTTTTGCCCATCGAGTTTTCTTGCAAATGTTAATTATAATGAGTCACTGCTTTGATCCAAGGCCTCTGGTTTTTGCTATATTATCAATACTGGACCCTAACCAAGACTCATCTCTGTTATCCTCCTGTTGCACCTAGTCATGAAGATCCTGCAGCTTTGGTCCTACAGAACTGTCCCATTCAGAAGCTCCAGCAGCTCATAAGAAGAGTAGATGTTGGGGTGGGTCAGCTTAAAGCCTTGGATCTGGGCCTGGATAGTAGCTGATTAGGTCAGCCTGCCAGCCCTCTAATGCCCCTACCACTAGGGTCAGCTCTCCCACACAGTCCAGTGCTGCTGCAGGCTATGGACCTACACATGGCCTTCAGCAGCAACAGGGACTTGGGCATCACCATGATCATCAGGTGGCAGAGCAGGCTGTTCACATAAGTCTGTGTCTCACTACTCTCATGTTTCCAGTTGTGCCTCTCTTTATTTCGCATAAAACACTCCACTTCTATCTCATCTCTCTCCCACATACTTGCTCATCATAGAGACACTGAATGGGCCTCTGGCAGTCTTCTGTTGGCCTGCACCTACGAGTGGACTCTCAATTTTTTTAAAAAATAAAAAGTTATGCCTTTAATTATGGGAATAAATGGAATTTTCCAAGCAGAAAATGTCATTCTTAACTCTAAGTCAACTGTGTTTACTCACTGTCACAAACTCAGTGTCCTTCTGTCTCCTTCATTACTTCCTTGCTCATTATCACACTCCTCCAATCTGCTCTCGGAAAGGCAAATATGGAGTTTGATAACTCCTGAGTTCTCTTTGCCTGAACTCCAGGACATTTCTACCATTGTCCATATCTGTGGAGATCTGAATATTTTCCTTTTTTAATCTTGGTACCCTCTTCATCTACTTTGACATTATACTATGTACCAGCATCTCAGTTTCAATGTCCTAGACCCAAGGAAAGAACTGGAACATTTTCTTCCACATACAGCACCTTCAAATTTGCTATATCCTTCCCACAGTCTACACTGATAAATTCTTTTTTTTTGTAGAAGCTTGAGAATATGGTAAGAATTTGAAAGCAATTTCTTTTTAAAAAATTAAATGCAATTACCACAGGAAAACTGTTATTCCATAAGTAAAGCTCTTTATTATATAAGGAGTCTATATAAATTATAAAAATTCTCATAATCTTATATGATAAATTCTTAGATCTTCTACCGTCTCTAAAACTGTTCCTGTATACAATAAATGCCTTTATCAAGAACAATTTCACTATGTACTCAGCAATAAGTTACTGTCCTATTAGTTTACTTCCAAGAGATTAAAAAAATTATCACTATATTATATACCTTAAAGTCCATCAATAAATTTATATATATACCCAACTTTGACATCATTCATAGGTAGAGCTATGATCAACTCTTTCCTCCTCACATCCCCCATCCTGACTTCTAATGATCCTACTAAGCTAGTTGTCATGTCCCCTCTTTAGCCTAACATACTCGAGGAATGCCTCACTCTTCAGTTCCAAGACTGCTAAGAAGCTAGAGAGAGTCCTTAAAATGTTCATTAATCTTGTCACATGTGTCTAACCTTCCAGACTAAAATGCCTAGACTATGTGCAGCAGTCTCTTATTGAATCATTGAGGACTGCTAACTCGTAAATGACTGAGTATCAGCTATTACCCGAATGGAAAACATTACCTACCTCAGTCCTGAAATGTTTATAAAATGGGATTCATTATTTCCAAACACCACCTACAACTACTAACAAAGCTACTTTTGTGTCATAATGATCCAAGAAACACAACAAAAACAAAAACCAAAGAAAATATCTCTTGAAGAGAAAAATTTATATTTATTTCAAAACATCATCAAAATTATATTCCTTTTCTTTGAGAGCATTAACTAAAGTTTCAGGTGAATGTGAGTTGCTAAGCAACCCGGATTGATCAGAAACGACATGTCCATCCAACAGCATCTAGGTCACATCACCAACATCATGGTCCACACACAGGGACTTGAGGCAGCGGTCATGATTAGGTTCCATGCTAATATTCCTCTGAAAATGGGTACTCTGGATGGTCCGCAAGGCTAAATAGGAAATGAAAACAGACAGTATTATGTGGTCTGTATCTGCAATGTAAAGTTGTAACATCTAAGAAGTCACCATCGAGGTGAAAGTTAATTGGTTCATTCTCGGATTAGTTGCAGAATGAGATATTCCTACAATCATTTATAATGTTCTATAAGACATGTTTTTAAAATATCATTTATAAGTATTTTTAAATTATGTCCCTTCACCTAGAACAGAAAACACAAAGACCAGCGTTGATAGATACTCATTTCCCTTAGCTTCCTTTATGCATCAATGAAAAAGAGAAATACCAAACATTCTTTCCAACTTTAGTCTCCAATAAAAGCAGAAAAGCTTATGTCATTTTTAGTTCAACACAAAAATATCTTACCATGCACATTGGTGCCTACCACTTTCACTTCTGTTTAACTCTTAGGAATCCATTTATTATTCACTCGCTTCCATCATCTACAATGTATTGTTTTAGACTGAGTTAGAAAAAGAAAGTAAAAAGATGGGGTTCCATCTCCAAGGAAATAACAGTAACATTTGTAAAACTCTCTATATAAATAACAATCCAAAATATGCAGTGATAAATATTATTAATTGTTAAAATTTAGGAAGAAATATTTATTATTTATAACAATGATTCAATCACTGAGTTATGCTCTTCTTGTGCCTTTATTTTTTTCAAGGCATTTAATTTTCCAGTTTTTTGTCATATTCCTTAAAATTTATTAAATATTATAACAATAAAAATTAATATTATAAAAGTTGTTTGATATAAAACAACAATCAATTTAACAGTATTATGTAGATGCTTGTCTACAGCAATACTGAAAATACATATGTTTTTCTCAGTAGAAATTTTAAATAACTCCAAACATATTAACTGTATATTTCAGAATAATACATCACTACTAGTATTTTCTTAAATGAACATAAATATATAAAGTCTTTTTTTTTTTTTTTTTTCCCGAGACAGGGTTTCTCTGTTTAGCTCTGGCTGTCCTGGAACTCACTCTGTAGACCAGGCTGGCCTCGAACTCAGAAATCCTGCCTGTCTCTGCCTCCCAAGTGCTGGGACTAAAGGTGTGCGCCACCACTGCCCGGCTATAAAGTCTTTTTGTTTGTTTGTTTTGTATTTAGCAGAGCTTAAAATCTTGGCTCTTACTGTGGTACAAGCCCCAAACAAGAACAATTCTTAGACATTGGAGTTCATTGTAATAAGGCTGTACTTCAATGAAGGATATACTTCAATGTATTCAAATCATCGAAGGATTTTACCTCCATAGTAGCTAAGCTGAGAGTTAACAGTTAAGCTGTGCCTTCTTGTGCCTTTATTTCCACTCTATAGTAACAAAAATATTAATAATGATATATACATATGCACCAATTTTATATTGTTGATCTTCTAATCCTCCTTCAAACTTTATCATATTTACATCTACTAAGAATAGGTAGTAGAGAGATGATAGAAAGAGATAAATATGCACATATGCCCATGTGCATTCTTTGTCATCATTGATAATATATGTTGCAGGATACTTGATCATACTGTGAGCCTCAAGATTTTATTGTTTACTGGAAAAATCTGTTTCTAGTTTGTATGTATTTCAGCTTTATTGCTCCATTAATCCAAGAGCTTTCTGCTCATTGTAAAGAAAATTAAATAAAGCCAACCATAGTTCAGGACACTGAGCAAGCAGCCTAACTGACAGGAACATAGGAAAAAAAACATAGAGAATAAGAGGAAATCAGGAGAACAAATAGAGAGATGCACAGGAAATGGAAGGGAGGTTTATTCCATTTGAGAGATTTATTTTAAGAAATCATGAAGGAAAGCTTCCTTTTGAGACATCAGCAGAGGAGGAAGGTCAACTGGGTGCTTCCTCTGACTCTCTGAGCTAGCAGGATTTCGCCCCAGCATCTGGCTCCCAAATCTTCATTGGTCAAATTGAATGATTGAGATATTGTTAAAAAACAGTATTTGGTGCCCAATGTGGGGATTGAACCCTGGACTCTCAGACTGACTCCCTTTCAACTGGTTGCTTGCTCTGCCTCTTGAACTATGGTTGACTATGTAATCCTGTTTACAATAAGCAGAAAGCTCTTGAATTAAAGGGTAAGTGTTTTCCAGTAAACAGCATAATCTTGAGGTTCACAACATGATCAAATATTCTGCAACAAAGCTATGGCGAGAATCAAATCTTGTGACCATAAGAGCATTAAGGGAAATTAAAATCTTTGGGTAGCTATTAGAGCTCTTAAATTTTTTGAAGATTCTCTTATTATTTTTGAATATGACTCTCAAAACTTTCTCTGTGTTTTGTGCTGACATGTCCATATTTCAGAAATTTGAAAACAAATATTATATTAGCTATTTCATGGGAAACTTGGAGCAGACAAATAGGTGTTCAGTTTCTGAACCGGCATGAATGGAAGAAGGGAGAAACCACTTGAATTGAAGCACACTGAGCTGAGGCCTTCCTCGACATTACTTACAACTCTGCTGAGAGGTATCGAAAATTTTTGTTCAGGGCATCTAGTGTTTTCATGTCCTCAGGAGACAACTGAAATCCAAAAACCTGTCAGAAAAGTACAAAGGTTTTACCATTTGAATGACTCACATATTAAGTCTCAAAGGCGATGTAATTAGTACATTCATAAAAATGATGAACATTGTTTATCAAAACATTTATGGTTGGTTAATCAATACCAACTAAAAATGAAAGAAATTGCTTTTGAGATATATTAAAATTGCATAATTCCACAGACCATAGGTAATATCAAGGATAGCTTGTAAAGAAAAAATGCTCACTTCATAAACAGACTATGGTACACATTTTCCAAAAAATCTAGAATAAAGTTTTGAAATACCTTATATAAATCATTGTCTTGTATGCAGAGTTAGATTTCTGTGATCTATCAATAAGCAATTAAAATGTAAACAATGCTTTTTCAATGTTATGCAAGTTAAGACTTATCCAAACTCATGTAGAATAAAAGAGCTGGCTTTAAAAGATTTTCTTACTTAAATCAGAGATGTTTTAACTTTAAAATGAATTTCTATATATGCTCACATCTTCAAACATAGACATTGTTAGGTTCTATGGTGCTTTAAAAATATGGAGACAGAGAAAGATGGAGATTGGTAGAAGGAAATTTGTCAACAGTTTAATGACTGATAAATCTAGTACAAATCACAATCTGGGTGCTGGGTGAGAGTAAATAAATTAATTGAACAGGAAAAAAACTCATAAATGTAATTACTCTGAATAAGTCATTTAAAAATTATATTCATATGTGGATTTATATTTCACAACTTATAAAAACTGCATTCTAGAGAATAGTTTAGAGGGAAATAACATAAACCCTTGGTAAAATAGTGACTTAGACTCTTTTGTCTAACAAGCAAAAGGATGTGAGCTCACACAAAAAGTGAATATATGAAGATTGTAGTAAGTTTTCTTTGTTCATGAAATAATGAAAAGAGAATGAAGATAATAAAAATTTGGAAGAATGCCCCCAACACTGGAAGTAACTGGGACCAGTGGGACCTGGGCACCCAGGAACTTTGCCCGACCCTTGTCACGATTTCCTTCCTGTCTGGGCTAGTGCCATGAGCAAACTTTGGGCACAAATTCTGCAGCCAGTCCCACAACACACAGAGGAAGATCCATTCCCAGATGCCCTGAGCAGACCTTGGGCATTAACTAAGCAGCCAGTCCCACAACACACAGAAGAAACTCCACACCCAGGAGCTCTAAGATGCCCAGGACCACAGGATCTCAGGAGCTTGATCACACCAGGATCTCAGAGTCCCAGTGGCAGACTAAACTTAACTCCCAGGAGCTATGAGACCCCCAGAATCTCATGATCACAGGATCTCAGAATCACAAGAGCACAGGGACAGCT
>JADRCC010104361.1:0-10954 GCA_019843855.1 Hylomyscus alleni
GAATGACAGAACTGGAAATTCCTGGAAGAGTCCTAAATAGGTGGTAGGGTATCAGACACAAGCTGGCACTGGCTAGCCCAGGTTTGACCCCTAACAAGATCTTCCCAGGGTTCTATTCTGACCTAGGCTGGGCATCTTCCCCCTCTGCAAGCTGCCTGGAGCTCTGAATTCATTGCCCTCTCAAGAGCCCCTTAGGTTTGAGTTTGGATTTCTTTCTAGTTGTATGATCATGGAACAAGTCACTTTACCCCATTGGATCTTCTTAGTCCCCAGAATCCTGTGTGGATTTACATTGTTCAGGTTAAGGGCTCAGGGCTAAGCCTGTTTGTTTCAGGTCAAATGACCTATCTTTCCTTCTTTCTGTAAGGTGCATACCATGTGCCAGTGAAAGAGCAGGCTCTAGCATTGTGCATGGATTTGCTCTTCCCGCTGGTCCTTGGCTCAGTCCTCCTTTGTATCCAGCCTAAGAGAAACCACACCAGGGCCCAGCCTGATGTCTGAGAGGTTCAAAAACCTGCAAGGGGCAGCCAGTGAGACACAGACCATTGGTAACCAGTCAGGCTTCCAAGGATTCATGTTCCAGCTTTGTTCTTTGCCCTCTCAAGAGCTCCTCAGCCTGCTCAGTTTGTATGAGCATCTAACTTAAGGTCTATTCTAAAGTAGAGATGAGTCAGACCCAGTAAGTCTGAAATCCCCACTGCTTAGGAAGCTGAGGCAGAAGCACCAGGAGTTCAAGGCCTGTCTGGGCTACAAAGTGAGTGTAAGCAATTTAGTGGAACCTCTCAAAATTTAGCAACAAAAAGGCCAGGACAATAGCTCTGTGGTAGAGCACTTGCCCAAGCATGCTTAAGTCTCTGAGTTTTATCTCCAAAACAAACACAATTAAATAAAATAAAATGGGGATGAAAGTCCCTTACTCACAGGACCATGTGAGTATTAAATATGATTATAAATACTGTGTGAAAATCCCTCAGCATCTTGTTGGGGACACCATTATCATTGTGATGTCTGTACAGGTAGAGACGGGCACAGAGCATTTGCAGGTGTTTTTAGCTTCAGGAACTGCTTCTGCAATCCTCAGTGCCATCCCTGGGAATCCCTTTCACATCAGGGTGAGGCAGCTGTCCTTGCCTGGGTCCCATGGGAAGTATCCTCTAGGGAGAATACAAACTGTCTATCTGGGTTACCTGCAACCTCCCCAGATGCATTCCCTGGAAACTAGGCCTCAGTGATCTAGACCCAGTGGCTTTGTCAGGCCAAGATAACATCCTCTGTGTCCTCAGATGCCCCAAGAGTCGGGCAGATGCCCAGGCGTAGTGGCGGGGGTGGGGTGGGAGGAAGACAGAAGAGTGAGCTTGCCTGTGACTGGTCAGCAGATCAATCTCACCTAGCACAGAGAGGAGAGCAACTCAGCGTTCCTGGTCTGAGAAGGTGGTTTTCTGCTGCCTTCTGCTCTGCCCAGATTTCTGAGTATCATTGAATACCCAAGACTCCTAAGCTAACAGAAGCCTCACAAGGCAATTGGTCCAAAGCCCCAAGTTTTCAATCAGGATGCTAAAACCTATTGCAGTTAGCCAGATCGCTACACAATCTGTCAACTCCCTGGATGGTGTCCTCTGCCCCGCCACAGCAGTCAGAAATGTTCAGGTCAAACTCTAGTTCTGCGAGTTTCTGGTTGTGGGAACTATACCTCTTTCATACCTCTGGAGGTATGAAAGTACCTCCCATTTTTACTTCACAGAAAGGAGATGGAGCCATAGAGTAGCTGAGAAACTCAGATCCAGCAGCATGGACCCTGAGTTGGTGATCTTACCCTTCTCATGAGGAGACCTCAAAGCCACGGAGAAGTTGATTTCCTCATAGCACCTGATGGCACATGGCACATGCCAGTACAATGGTAAGTTCGAGAGCAGGGAGTATGTGCGTGGGACCTTGGACAGGGGTCCTTCAAGCAGGACTCATCCTAGAAGTCCAAACCTCAGGATTTGCCCTTGCCTTCCACCTTGGTTGAGACAGGGTATCGCGTTTCCCACCACAAATGCCTGGCTAGCTGGGTTGTGAGCTTCTGGAGTTTGTCTCTCATCTAGGTTAGGAACACTGGGATTACAGATATGCATGACCATGTCTTGCTTTATTGTGGGTTCAAATTCGCATCTTCATGTTTGTACAGCAGGCACTTTGCCCACTGAACCATCTTCCCTGCTATCAGCTTGGGTAGCTGAATATGGGGTCAGGAGTTTGTGCCATCTTGATTCCAGAGGCCCCACTGCTGGTGACTAGCAAGTTGCAATGCTCAGGATGCACCCCAAGAATCATCCCACTCCCAAAGGCCAGCAGCTCCCTAAGTGATGAACGGAAGTATTAAGAAACCTCCAGAGAGGACCTGGGCAAATGGCTCAGTTGTACCAATGGCAGAGGGCATTTGGGTGTGGAAATATGCATTTACAATCCCAGAATTGGGGAGGTGGAGACAGGAAGATTCCTGGCTTGCTGTATGTCCAGTCTGGCCTACTTGGTGAGTTTCAGACCAGTGAGAGGTCCTGACTCAAAAAAAAAGAAAGGAAGGAAGGTAGGAATGAGGGAGGAAAGGAGGGAGGAAGAGAAGGAGGGAGGGAGAAAGAGAGAGAGAAGAAAGAGGGAAAGAGAAAAAGAGAGGGGACATCACCTGTAGAATGACACTTGTCTGTCTACACACATAAGTACCTGTGCACACATGAGCTCAAGCACACACACACACACACACACACACACACACACACACACATACACAATCTTGTGAGGACAGGACTTCTGACATCTGTAGTAACTATCCATAACTGATCTATCCATAACTGATTGTGGAATCAGTTATCTATTATGTATTATCTATTAAGCAATAATATATCAATCAATTTTCTCTATATTAATCAGTCCTGTCAATCAAATATCATTCATTTTTCTGAAGGGTAAGGAATAAAAGAATAGGAATCCATTAGATCCATATTCTCCAAACTTTGGCACATAGGAAAATGTTCATCATTTTAATAATAATAAAGCTTAATGTGTACTAAAAAGATCATCATCAGATTCATGATTGAATAAAAATTATTTCTCTATTTAAGACAAAACCAAAGAAAGTGCAGTTGTCCCTGGTGTCTCTGAAGGGTACTGGTTCCAAGGACCCCCATAGATGCCAAGAACAACTGATGCTCAAGACATTGATGTAAAGTGCTCAAGTATTTGCCTATAGCCTACATAATCCTCCCATACACTGTGAACCCTCTGTGAGTGCTTGTAGCCAACAAAGTGCAAACACTTATAATCACCATAGTTTAGGGAACAATGACCCAAAAAGAGGGGCCATGTGTAGATAGAATAGATGTAACTAAAATATTTTCAATGGTTGAATCACAGGTGTAGAATGTAAGGATATAGAAGGGCAGCTGTATTCTCTTGTTTGTTTGTTTTTTGTAAGTAGACAATATTATCTAATATGACCAGTGATAAGTAGGAGTAATACTGTAATGTAACACATAATATGTTTATCTATTACTAATCAATTATCTATCCATAACTGATTATGGAATCAGTTATCTATTATGTATTATCTATTAAGCAATAATATATCAATCAATTTTCTCTATATTAATCAGTCCTGTCAAATATCAATATACTTGCCTATTGTTGATCAAATATTTATCATCTGTCCACCTATGTATCATCTTCTGTATGTAATCTATCAACTACCAAGCTATCAATCATATATCAGTCATCCATTTATCTTTCATCTATCTATATTAAAAAGTGCTTCTCTCTCTCCCCTCTCTCTGTCGTCATCTATCAATCAATCTATTTATTTACCTGTGATGGTTTGCATACGCTCATCCCAGGGAATGGCACTATTAGAAGGTGTGGCCCTGTTCCAATAGGTGTAGCCTTTTTGGAGTAGTCATAGCACTGTGGGTGTAGGCTTTAAGAACCTCATTCTAGCTGCATGGAAGCAAGTATTCTGCTAGCAGCCTTCAAAAGAAGATGTAGAACTCAATACCATGCAGTTTTTGTTTTTTGTTTTTTATCATTATTGTCCTGTAGTACAGCTTAAGGTCAGGGATGGTGATCTCTCTAGAAGTTCTTTTATTGTTGAAAATTGTTTCCAATATCCTGGGTTTTTTGTTATTCCATATGAAGTTGAGAATTGCTCTTTCTATCTCTGTGAAGAATTGAGTTGGAATTTTGATAGGGATTACATTGAATCTGTAGATTGCTTTTGGTAAGAAGGCCATTTTTAACTCTGTTAATCCTACTGATCTATGAGCTGTATGACAAGAACTTCAAGTCCCTGAAGAAATAAATCAAAGAAGAGCTCAGAAGATGGAAAGATCTCACAATTCAATTTTTTAACCCCAGATTCTGAAACAGACCCAGAGTGATAAAGGTGTGATGATCCACCACGATCCCTTTCCACCCACACCCGAGTCTAGCCTGGAAAATGCTCCGTCCTCTACCAGATATTGGTTGGTCCCTGGAGAGATTATATCATGCGTTGGTCATTATTACTGCTTCTCTGCACAAGTTCCCAAATGTAATTCTCAGTGAAGCAGTGCTGATAGGGGACTTTTAGAAGGTGTTCAGGGAGGTGTGATCACGGAGCGTGTTGGCAGGTGTCATGCTTAAATCTGAAATGTTCCTCCCCTGCTGCTCGTGTTTCCAGAGCTTGTTCCCTAGATGGTGGCATTGTGTTGGGGAGCTTTTAGGAGATGGACAAGCTGGGGGAAGTGGGTCACTAGGAACAGGCCTTTGAAGGTTCTGACCTGATTGCTGTCTGGGCTCTCCATTCCCTGGTGCACCATGATATAAAGAGCCCCTGCCACACACTCCTGCCACAGGCCATACTAGTCCACATGGCCTTCCTGCTATGTGAGCCCCAAAAAATATTCCTTCCCTTAAGTTGTCTCTGAGGTATGTTGTCACTGACATACTGATCAAGGAAGCCAACGGCTGACAAAAGGATGGGTTTCCCCTCTCTCTGGAGCACGAGCTCTTCTGTCCTTCCCACAGAATAATACAAAGCAAGGAACTCTCACAAGAATTAGGCCTGTGAACCATATGCCAAATAAATTGCTGTATTTGATAAATTCTCTGGCCTCTAGAATTCTATTATAACTGTGAAATTGATCAGCATGACTTCCACCATCTGACACTGTGGGCAAGACCCACACCTACAACACTAGATAGTTTAGTAGCAACTGCCCCTCCGTTTATCCCAGAAGTTAATTATCTTGTCAGGTTACTACTCACATCAAATTTTTTTCCTGGAAACTTCAGAAACTGGGCTAAAATGAAAAGTGTCCTAACATCTTAAAGTTTGCAAAAAAAATTAGAATTTTTAAAGTAACAATAGCTAAAAGCTATTACAGCCAAATAGAGCCCATATGTCAAAGAGGTATGCCCACTGGGCTTGGGTCTGTCTCAATTATGCCTCTGAAGTCTATGTTGTGTCATGGTAAGATACTGGAAAGTCCCGTTTTCAAAAGGGGACAATCCCCACATCATGTCACTGTGTTCAATGGAGTGATAGCTCCACTGGGATTCATGTACAAAGAGAATCCAGGCATAGTGGTGTACACTTAAAATCCAAGTATTAGGAAGGCAAAGACAAGAGATCCCTGTGTCTTTCTAGCCAGCCACTGTGGCCTACTTGGTGAGTTCCAGGCCAAAGAGAGAGTCTGTCTCAAAACACAGTGGGTAACATCAAGGAACAATGCCTGAGGTTGCTCTCTGGGCCCACACACATACATAGGAATGCAACATACAGAGCATCGCACTTCTTTGTAATGAGAATTCTTTCAGAAGCCATCACCACCCCAGAGAGACAACCTTAGTCACCATGGCCATGTGCATTGGCCTTTGGAGATCTTCTTCCAGCGTCTTTGCAACACATAAAACCTAACAGACTCCAAGTAACTGGTCTGGGTCTGCCTTGTTCTATCTCTGCCTGCCAAGGAAATTCTTGTAAATTCCTGTTGGAATTTCTTGAACTTATCCTAGGATAAGTAATGAAAAGAAAGTGCTGAGTTGTAGCATATATGTATTCTCTTTTGATACACAGGTTCAATTGCCCTTTGAAATAGTGATTTCCATTCTCACTCTCCAGTAAGACAGTCTCTCCACAGCATCACTAACCGCTGTTGCTATATATTTTAATTTTCACAATCCTTTGTTTTTGTTGTTTCTTTGAAGTCTTTTGGCTTTTGTATTTTTAATTGTTTGGAGATGGTCTGAGGGTCTTGCTGTGTAGCCAGGCCTTGTTTCAAACTCATCGTCTTCCTACCTCAAACTCCTAAATTATAGAATTACAGGTATGTACCATGATAACTGGCTCATTTTTTGACAATATGATTGGTAGAGAAATGGTATTCCAATATTTTTTAGTCAGAGTCTATGTCCATTTACTCAACAGATAGCAGAAATGACCTTGAAATTCTGGTTCTCCATTACCCGAATGCTAAGATTACAGATATGTGCTACCACAAGTTTTGTATACACAAGTTGTGTATACCAAGTTTATACAATGCTGGAGACAGAACATGACACTTAGTGCACAAGCAAGCCACCCAACTAAACCACACAGCCAGTCATTAATTATTTTTAACTACATTTGCAAAAGAACACAAATCTCCCTAAGCCCCCACAGCCTGTCACAGTGCTTCTCCTTCGTGAGTTCAGCTTTAGAACCTCGAAGAAGCAAGATCATGCAATCTATATTTGCATTTTGCACCTGGTTGGTTCTCTTCAAGCAGGCTGTAGGATGGAACAGGATTTCCTTCTCTGGAGGCCACCGGCCGCACTTCCTTGATCTGTGTATCTACAGATGGGCATTTGGTTTGTCTCCTTGTGTTGCCTATTGTAAACCTATTGTGTTCCATGAACACAGGTGCACAAACTTCTTTCAATTGTTTTGTATACGTATACCCAGAAGGGGGTTGCTGGATTATGCACTAATTCTATTTATAGTTTCTTGACAACATCCAGTACTGTTTTCTACATCACTGCATTTGTTTACATTTTCATCAACAATGGGACAAGAGTTCTAGTTTCCAGTCTAGGATATAGCTTGGTCAGTATTGAGCCTGCCTAACATGCATGAGGCACTGGGTTTGATCCCCAGCACCACATAAATTGAGTGTGGTGGCTCACACCTACAATCCCCACACTCTTGAGGTAGAGGCAGGAAGATTAGAAGTTCAAGGGCATCCTAGGCTATAGTTCAGAGCCAGCCTGGGATACATGAAGCCCTGTCTCAGAGAGTTTCAGTTTTTTTCATATGCTTAATGATACTTTTTTCCCCTGTAATTGTTTTTGATAATGGCCTGCCAATACCTGATTTTATACTTCTGTAAGTTCCAGTGAAGTTGGCCATCTATACACTGCCCCACTTAAATGAGGAAACTTGCAGCTCTGGAAAGTTAAAGCCTTCATTCGAAAGCCCAGGGCTAGACAGTGGCAGAGATAATGCAAGGTAGTGTGGTACCCTTCCCAACATGTCGCCCTGCCGGTAGGCTCTCCAAGCTTCTCTATGAAGAGAGACTGGGCCTGCTTCTGAAAGCTGCTGCACACACTGCAGACAAGTGGGGGATGTGCACAGCACTGTTGTTCCTGGACTCAGAGGCCAAGTGGCCTCTGTCTTCACCTAGAAGGAAGCAAATCCCCTGGACGGGAAATGTGTGCCCAGAAGATTATAGCTCTATTGTGTGCGGCTGGATGCCTTCCACTGGCTTTGTTTATAGGACAGATTGTTTTTGCTAAGTTGTTTGCTCCAGTAAACCTCCAAACTCTTGAGGCCCCTGGCCATGGAGAGGGTCAGATTTACAGGCAGCACAAGACTCAGGCAGGAAAGGTCTACAAAGGAGTTAGATCCCATGAGAGGCTTCCAGAGCTCCTCGGACAAAGCAAAAACTTCTTTTACTTTATTTTCTAAATTGATGTACCACAGGTGTTGGTCTTCCTTCCCTCTTGGCTTTGGGAGCTGATGTTCCTGTGGTATCATCCACACAAGGTCCAATCATCTCCACACACTCTCATATGTGTTACAGGGATTTTGAGGCATTTTCTTTGGTTTTCCGAATTCTTCTCTCCAGAAGTACCATGCACTCAGTAGCCTAGTTTTTCTGCACCATTTGTTCAAAATCAAGGAGCAGACAAAGTCTGTGGAGAGTAAGGTGAACACACCCCACTCGGAGGTGGGGAGGGGTGTCTCTCCTCGGGTGGTCCTGGCACTGTGTTCCTCTGACAGGGAATACATTGTGTCTGGCTTCCGAGCAGATGCCAGTTGCTAACACAGCTATTGTTCTATTGTCCCACCCACCAAGCCACCCAGACCATCCCATCTCCCAGTATTTTCCACTCTTCCCAAACCTCAAGAATCTAGGCCAGTCAGTCTAGAAAAGAGAGATGTGAAAACTGGCAGAAGGATTGAGCCTCTCACCTTGGCTGCATGTGGACAGAGGCCCCTTGGTGCCTGAGACAGTCAGGAACAGGAACAGATAGAGCACTCAGCGCTCTGCTGGAGACCTAGGAGCATTCAAGAAGTGGTTCCTAGGACTGACGTTGTCACTCATTGGTAAAGCATGTCCTTCAGATGCTCAAGGTCACAGTTCAATCTCAGCACAACAACAGAAACAAATGTAAGTCCCTCTAACTTCCTGAATGCCACCTTTTGCCCAGACCTTCTATTTCAGACAATCTTCTCAGTGTGAAACACGATGAAGTGACTATAGTTTATTGATTACAATGCAGATACCTAGACCCAACTGTAAGCATCAGGAAAGGCTTTCTAGAGGAGGAGATATCTAAATTGAGACTGAAAAAAACATTTCCTTCTGCTATTTAGGCAAACTCACCAAGAGCATTCAGAGCCTTGAGAGACGCCATTTGTTATCCATGACTGCTGGCTAGGTCCTTATCTACTCATTTATTTATTCACTCATTCAATCCATCTACAAAGTGTCAGGGAACATCTAGTAACAAGATAAACCTAAGTCCCAGGTGGCTTCAGGTACTTCCCATGACAGTGTTTGTGGAAAGACAGCAGAGATGGAGACATGTTCAGAGGTTCAATGCCTAGCAACTGGCCTTCTGCATTGACTTCCTCATGACAGAGTCCTCATTGATTCTGATGCTCATTTGCCTTCATAAAGCTATGAGATAGACTTTGTTCTCATATTAAGGGAAGAACACTGGAGTACATGGATTGTGTTCGTCAGAATTTGGAACGCTGTAAATGAACCCGTGAGAGATTTATTTTCACTTGAAGTTTCAGTCAATGGTGTTTGGTTCTACTAAATGTCATGGAAGGAAGAATGGGGTGTCTCCTTGTGACAGGAGACAGAACAGGGAAGAATCTAGCCTTGGGCAAGATAGAGTCCCCTAGTGATTGCCTGCTTCTTATCTAGCTAGACATCTGCCTTCTAATATTTCCAGAACTTCACAAACTAGCTAGGACCAGCATCTAGGAACTAAGCAAGCCAGTGGGGTGCATGTCATATTCAAGCCATAATAGGGATGGCCTGTAGTCTTCCTGACACTTTCCTGTGTGCTTATCTACAAAATCAGAAGTGGAAAGCCACCATGGGTCAAAGGATAAACACTTTCCCCCTCTTTACAGCTGAGGTGTGTGAAGCAAAGCTGTGCCCCCTTCTCAGGCTCTGCCCATCACTGACCCTTAGCCAAGAGGAACTTCACCCAAAGAGCCCATCCTCCTCCTCTGTCCCACAACACAACGGGAGGATGGATAAGTATGAAAAGAAGTTTTGTGTGTCATGACATTGCTCCGTTGGGCCCCATGACTGGACCTTTTTTGTCCACAGTCACTTTCCCAAAAGACTACAGTTGTTGAGCCTGTAATTTTGGGAGTCCTGAGTAGTGACCAGTAAGTTCCATCCACCAGAAGCAGCACCGTGCTAACCAGCTTGTGTCCAATGCTGCTTTGTTCTCTGAGAACAGTCCTCTTTTGTCCCTGGTCATCTCTCCCGTCTCAGAGCTACCCTCATACCCTCCTACAGTGACTCCCATTAGTCTTACTTCTGACCATCACCAGCTCTTGTCTCTATCCCTCCCCAGGATACATAGAACCTTCCAGAAACTTCTAGATAGTTGATCTAAGAACCCCCCATACCTAAATGTGTTGTTTGCCAGTTTATTTGAGTTTTATGTCCTTCCAGAATCTCACACGGAAAATGATATAAAACCTTCTCAGCTGTTGGATTTTTCACACTCCACTAACACTCCTGCCCTAATAAGTTCACTTCAAGTGATTGTTTCCAATCTCTCCCTCCTTCTTCTACATGCTGAGTTCTACCGTGTAGTGAAGG
The DNA here is from genome assembly GCA_019843855.1 of Hylomyscus alleni. Classification (NCBI taxonomy): domain Eukaryota; kingdom Metazoa; phylum Chordata; class Mammalia; order Rodentia; family Muridae; genus Hylomyscus; species Hylomyscus alleni. The sequence goes on from JADRCC010104361.1 coordinate 10,350, forward strand.
CCTAGCCTTAAAAGTAGAGTGAGAGAGGTGGGCTAGGGAGATGGCTCGGTCAGTACTTGCCTTGCTTGCATGAGGACCTGAGTTTGACTCCAGAACCAAAGGCAGTGGTGCATGCTTACAATCTCAATGATGGGGAGGCAGAGACAGGTGGCAGCTAGCCTTGCCAATCAGTGAGTTCCAGGTCAGAGAGCAAGTGACTCCAGGATCTGAGTCAGCTAATGATAGAACATGTGGCTGTGGTGGCCGGCATCTGAAAATCTAGTCTGCTACCATAGTGTATGGCAGGGTCAAGGGAATGGAGAGAGAATTTGCAAATAGGAAAAACCAGAGGAGTTGGAAAAGGATGGGTTCTGAAATCACTCAACATCCCCCAGCTGGAAGCTGTATGACCTTTGGCAACTCAAACTGTCTGAACCTCAGTGTAGCCAGCTGCATATTTGGGATGACATTAATCTCTATCTCATGGGCCTGTGGAAAATAAATGAAAACATACCACTAGATCCCTGACACCTGCATCTGGATCTAATAACATCTGAGTGCCAGCATTATATGAGCAGTTATGCTTCTTGGCACTTGACTAAATAAAAATGAGGTTTGTTTGTTTG
>JADRCC010104378.1:0-11327 GCA_019843855.1 Hylomyscus alleni
CTTTCTTTCTTTCTTCCTTGACCAAGTTATCATTGAGTAGAGTGTTGTTAACCTTCCACGTGTATGTAGGCTTTCTATTGTTTATGTTGTTATTGAGGAACAGCCTTAGTACGTGGTGGTCTGATAGGATGCAAGGAATTATTTCAATCTTCTTGTATCTGTTGAGGCTTGTTTTGTGACCAATTATGTGGTCAGTTTTGGAGAAGGTACCATGAGGTGCTGAGAAGAATGTATATCCTTTTGTTTTAGGATAAAATGTTCTTTAGATTTCTGTTAAATCCATTTGCTTCCTAATGTCTGTTAGTCTCACTGTGTCTTTGTTTAGTTTCTGTTTCCATGATCTGTCCATTGCAGAGAGTGCTTTGTTAAAGTCTCCCACTATTACTGTGTGCGGTACAATGTGTGCTTTGAGCTTTAGTAAAGTTTCTTTTTTGAATATAGATGCCCTTACATTTGGAGCATAGAGGTTCAGAATTGAGAGTTCATCTTGGTAGATCTTACCTCTGATGAGAATGAAGTGTCCCTCCTTATCCTTTTTGATCACTTTAGGTTAAAAGTTGATTTTATTCAATAGTAGAATGGCTATTCTAGCTTGTTTCTTGGGACCATTTGCTTGGAAAATTGTTTTCCAGCCTGTTATTCCGAAGTAGTGTTTGTCTTTGTCACTGAGGTGGGTTTCCTGTATGCAACACAATGTTGGATCCTGTTTACATACCCAGTCTGATAGTCTATGTCTTTTTATTGGGGAATTGAGTCCATTGATATTAATAGATATCAAGGAAAAGTGATTGTTGCTTCCTGTACTTTTGTCATTAGAGTTGGAATTCTGTTCATGTGGTTATCCTCTTTTAGTTTTGCTGGAAGATTACTTTCTTGCTTTTTCTAGTATGTAGTTTCCCTCCTTGTGTTAGAGTTTTCTGCTTATTATCCTTTGAAGGGCTAGATTTGTGGCAAGATATTTTGTAAATTTGGTTTGGTCATGGAAAATCTTGGTTTCTCCATCCATGGTAATTGAGAGTTTTGCTGGGTATAGTAGCCTGGGCTGGCATTTGTATTCTCTTATGGTCTGTATGACATCAGCCTAGGAATTTCTGGCTTTCATAGTCTCTGGTGAGAAATCTGGTGTAATTCTGATAGGTCTACCTTATATGTTACTTGACCTTTTTTTCCCTCACTGCTTTTAATATTCTTTCTTCATTTTGTGCATTTGTTGTTTTGATTATTATGTGGCAGGAAGAATTTCTTTTCTGGTCCAAATTATTTGGAGTTCTGTAGGCTTCTTGTATCTAATGGGCATCTCTTTTTTTAGGTTAGGGAAGTTTTCTTCTATAATTTTGTTGAAGATATTTACTGGCCCTTTAAGTCAGAAGTCTTCACTCTCTTCTATACCTACTATCCTTATGTTTGGTCTTCTCATTGTGTCCTGGATTTCCTAGATGTTTTAGGTTAGGATCTTTTTGAATTTTATGTTTTCTTTGACTGTTGTGTCATTTATTTCTATGGTATCTTCTGCCCCTGAGATTCTCTCTTCTATCTCTTGTATTCTATTGGTGATGCTTGCATCTATGACTCCTGACTTCTTTCCTAGGTTTTCTGTCTCCAGAGTTGTCTCTCTTTGTGATTTCTTAATTGTTTCTACTTCCATTTTTAGATCCTGAATGGTTTTGTTCAATTCCTTCACCTGTTTGGTTGTGCTTTCCTGTAATTCTTTAAGGGATTTTTGTGTTTCCTCCTGTATTTCTTTAAGGGAATTATTTATATCCTTCTTAAATTCCTCTATCACCTTCATGAGATATGATTTTAGTTTCAAATCTTGCTTTTCTGGTGTGTTGGGGTATCCAGGACTTGCTGTGGTGGGAGTACTGGGTTCTGATGATGCCAAGTAGTCTTGGTTTCTGTTGGTAAGATTCTTTTTTTTGCCTTTCGCCATCTGTTAATCTCTGGTGTTAGATGTTCTTGCTGTCTTTTGCTGGAGCTTGCTCCTCCTGTGGGTCTGTAAGCCTGGAGATCAGCTCTCCCCTGGTTAGACCCATGAGCAAAGTGTTGTGGATCAGCTGTCCCTCTTGGGTTCAGATGGAGGTAGAAAGGACCCTATCCCTGCTGCTCTCCTGCTTCTGTGGCCTGTGCCTCCTGGCTGGTCCCCCCCTTACGAAGTCACTGGAGAGAAAATGGCGATCTCACCTGAGTCCTACAGTCAGAGCATTCTCTGGAGACCTGCTAGCCCCTGGCAGGAAAGGTGCACAGAGGACTGTGGAACAGGCGCACCTCCTGGGTGCAGATGGAGATAGAAAGAACCTGTCCCCGCTGGTCTGCCACTTCTGCGCCCTGTGCTTCCCATCTGATCCCAAATAACCAGTCTTGAACATCCCATTTAACATTCATTATGAATAAATAATCTTAGATATTTTTTTAGAGTACATATACTCTCTGGTAACCAGTGATACATTAGAGAGATGTAAAGGCAGACTGATCAGGAAGGAGGCTGACATGGTAACCAGTGATACTTTAGAGAGATGTAAGGGCAGACTGATCAGGAAGGAGTCTGACATGCTTGCTGAGGACACCTTTGTCTTTGTGCTGACAGCCTGTGAAAACCGTCTAGCTATAGCTTTCCACTTTGACGTTTTTAAACAACTTGGTTGTAATTTAATTGACAGTTTCTAAAACACACTTGTTTAAAATGTAGAATACTTTCCTCTTTATTAAATTGATTGGACTGGCTGATGAAATGGCTCAGTGGGTAAAGGAACTTGTCCCCAAGACTGATAACCAGAGTTTGACCCAGGGCCTTTCTTCGTCAGAGTTTCTATTCCTGCACAAATATCATGACCAAGAAGCAAGTTGGGGAGGAAAGGGTTTATTCAGCTTACATGTCCATATTGCTGTTCATCACAAAAGGAAGTCAGGACAGGAACTCAAACATGTCAGGAAGCAGGAGCTGATGCAGAGGCCACAGAGGGATGTTCTTTACTGGCTTGCTTCTCCTGGCTTGCTCAGCCTATTCTCTCATAGAACCTAAGACTACCAGCCCAAGGATGCCACCTACAAGGGGCCCTCCCCACTTGATCACTAATTGAGAAAATCCCCCACAGCTGGATCCATGGAGGAATTTCCCCAACTGAAGCTCTTTTCTCTGTGATAACTCCAGCCTGTGTCAAGTTGACACACAAAACCAGCCATTACGGGGCCTGTGTGGTAGAAGAAGAAAACTGACTTTTACAAGTTGTCCTCTGACTTCCACACACACTGTGGCACATACTCCACAATAATAAATAGGACTTTAAAATTATTGGGTTGTACAAGATGATCCAGGAACAAGATCCACTTTTTAACAAATAAATTCAAACAAGTCTGATACTGTTCCCATGCCAGATGCTCATTACCTAAGTGCCATCGCTCAGGATTCAATACTGGCAGGAAGGAAACCAGTATTCTTCAAGGGCTGACTTCTGAGAAGATGGGACTATGCTACCTCAGAGTCTCATCTTGGACACTCAGAGGTACAAAGGACTTTTATAGAAGGAAAGAATGAGCAAGATCAGGAAGGCAGCATGCTACGCAGTCTTGTCATACAGGGGGAAGGCCTGTCATCCAGGACCTGTTGCTTCCTTTTTCTCTTTCATGATTGACCTTGACCTCCTGGGGCTAGTTACAAGCATATTACTTCTCTCTAAGTAAAAGAGTGGAGCAAGTTTGGGGTGTAGCTTAGCAGCATACTGCCTGCACGGCATGCATAAAGCTCTGGGTGTAATCCCTGATGCTGATAAAAACCATCAGAACGAAAATATCAGAGGAGCATTCATGCTTCCCATCAATTGTGAGGAAGATGTCACACATCCCAATGTTTTCTAAGGTTCACACTTGCTCTGGGTTCTACAGATATGAAGAAAGATGACTTGGCAGTTGACATCTTACTCTCTTTTTAGGATTGAGGGTGCCAGACAAAGGCAGAGGAAGAAAGACCTTCCTTTGCAAAGGACAGTTTGCAAAGCCCCAGCCAGTTCTCCCTCAGCATCAGGTTGCATTTGGGCATGCAGGTATTTGGGCGTGTAGGCATGAGAGCACAGGACAGGGCTGGCCCAGTTCCTCATCCTACTTCCTCTTTCTTCTTTCTTGACTCCCTCCTGTCCCGGTCCCTCCCCGTTGGATTAGTTGATGATGGTACAAGTTGAGAGATGATCCTTGCCCTCAAAGACCAGGAAGAAGATCACAATATGATCTATCTTCTACATCTGCATCACATTCTTCTATGCAAGTGTCATCCTGATAGAAGCTCTGCCTGGGCATCTAATTGATCTTAGTGCCACCCTAGGTTTCCAGAGATTTAGTGCTCTGCTCAGTAAACACTTGTGGAGCATCTCTGCTCTGCGCTACAGGTGCAAAGCTAAGAACTTAGTCTGTCCTTTCCTAATCTTAGGCAATCCTCAGTGTTGTGGGTCTGACTGACCTTCTGATCCATTGCCAAGTGTACACCTCTCTACTCCTGCTGATACTCAGAATGGTTTTTCCTCTTTCCCTTGGCATTGTGTGGCCCATCGTGGCCTTCAAATCTTAGTTCCAAAAGCTCCTTGTGAGCTAGACTTCTTTGGTCTAAGGTTTCCCTCAAAACACACACACACACTCACACACACATGCACGCACATGCACACACGCACACGCACACATGCCTCATCACCCTTTTCCCCTCTCACTCTTTTTATGGACTCACATGCAATTCATTTTATTATGAAAAAAAAGTTTTTAATTGGAAAGTGAGTTCTGTAACTGCAGGAACTTAGATGAGTTGTTTCCCACCCCACCTTGCATCCTAACCCTTGTGGAACACAGTCTATATTTAATGACTATTGGCTATTTGATTGCATCAATATTTGGATCATGTGCACATATATGTACCGAGGCCAGAGGTTAACCTCAAGTGTTGTTTCTCAGGTGCCATCCACCCTGATTTATAAAAAAAAACTTCTCTTCATTGACTGAGTGAAGGAGCTCACTGATTCAGACAGCCTGGCTCCCTTTGTAGCCTCAGAGACCCGCCTGTCTACACCTCCCTAGTACTAGGATTACACCAGATCAGAAGTGTACACCATCACATTGGCCTTTTCATGTGGGTTTGGGAGAGGAAACACAGTCCTGATATCTGCGTAGGGAGCTCTTCACCAGCCAAGCAGCTCTCTAGACCCCTTTATCTTGTCTCCAGGTCTGCACCTGTCTCTTAATCCCGGCTCTCCCAGACCTCAGGTGCTCACTTGTTTCTCTCTCACACACATGCACAGTGAGTTGTGAGAGCAACAGCAGCTTCTCTGGCAGGACTTTGCCAGCTTGTGCTTCAAAACTCAGACTGGTCCTAGCTGCTTTGCTCCTGGCTGTCTCTCAGATGAATTTGTTACAACATGTTCTGCCGGTTCTTGCCCTGACTTAGACCATAGCTACCTGTCCAGATTTTGACCTCCAGTATGTCTAAGGAACTGCCCCATTGCAACCTGCCCCAGTTAATTAACCTTCTCTGTGTGACAGCTTTACAAAACTGGACAGAAGGCAGAACACCCATGATGCTCTGTGAATTAAAATCCCAGCCAGTGGAAATGAATAAAGTTGGAGGTGTTAACCTTCCACATGCTGAATCCTTGCATTTCTCACTCCAAAGAATTGTCTAGAAAGCAACTGGGGGCAGTTTGAAACATTTTAGAATAATTATTGAATCCTGAAATTACTTTCCTAAAAGCAATCTTGAGAGGCACTCATGCATAATAATATTTCTGGGCTAAGCTCTGCTGGTAAAATGTTGGGGTGTTATGAATCACCTTCTTTATTTCAAGTCCCTGACCAACATCTGAGTTGTTAATACCTTGCCTAGCTTCTCATTATTATTTTTTTTCAGAGTTCACAACATGGCTCAGTGAGTAAGATGTTTGTCCTAGATTGCCTGTTCCTAGATTGATGACCTGAGTGTAGTCTCCTGGGGAAGAGGACAACTGACTCTTGAAAGTGCAACTTGTCCTCTGTACCTATACTGTGACAGGTGTGCAGCCCTCTCCCTAAATAAAATATAACTAAAAGCTAGTAATTCCAGTTCTTGGGAAAGTGAGGCAGGAGGAGTACCAAAATGGTCTGCGCTGCCTGATAAATTCCAGCTTAGCGTAGGTTACACGTGTGAGACTCTGCATCCAAAAGGCCTTTTTTTTTAATTAAAATTTTTAGTTGTTGTTTATTTATTTATTTATTTATTTTTGAGACAGGGTTTTTCTGTGTAGCCCTGACTGGCCTAGAACTTGCTCTGTAGATCAGGCTGGGTTTGAACTTATAGAATTCCTCCTGCCTTTGCAGGCTAGGGTAAAGGCCTGCGCCACCACCACTGGGCTAATTTTTTTTTTCCTCTACATTGTAAAATTGAAGATATTCCTGCATGGTAACCTTAGGCTCCTAAGACATTTATCTAGAGCCTATGTGGGTGCTGTGGAAGTTATAAGGGAGCAGTGGAGCAAGAGTCTGCCTGGTGACTGGAGGAAGCAGAGCTCCCACTGGGATCCTAGAGACTGCAGGTCCTCTCCAAGCTTTGTGGTGCTCCTGGATGCAGGTTTTCTCCAGTGTGTTAATAGCTTGCTTGGAACACCAATTCTCAAGTTGTCCACGTGGGACAAAGCAAGTCAGACCAGCTGCCAACATGAATTCATTAGGTCATACAGAGCCACCATGGTTCTCAGGACTTCTGGAGTAGCAGCAGTTCTCAACCTGTGGGTCACAACTCCTTCGGGGTTCACAAAAGACCATTGGAAAACACAGATATTTACATTCTGATTTGTAACAGTAGCAGTATTACAGTTATGAAGTAGCAACAAAAATAATTTTGTGGTTGGGGGTCACCACAACATGAGCAACTGTGTTAAAGGGTCACAGCATTAGGAAGGCTGAGAACTACTGCTGTATAAGAAGGAACGTGGGGCCCACGAAGGGAGCTCAGGACCTGCAGTCTAGGAGAAGCCATTTGCTCTGTGCTAACGCTAACAGAGGGATCCTTCAGCTGATCCACAGAGATGAGGAGACACAACTCAGGTCAGTTTTCAGTTTCTTAATGGATCCCCAAAGGCCCCAGAACTCAGGTATGGTGTCCCAGGTCAGCAGGGGACACCTTTCTTCCCATTTCTCCACTATATGTTAAGCAAAAAAGCGGGAGGAGACCGTATCTTTAGATTTTCCTGGGATTACATGACATTAAAAGCATATCCCTAAGGTAAGAGGCTTTGTTTTTGTTTAGGAGTACTGGGGATAAATCCAGACTGATGCACCCTGGGCAAGCAGGCACTTTACTACTGAGCCTGAAGTTGGGTTTTAAAGTGGGCAATAGGGTAAGCTTAGTAGAACCTCTAGGCTTCTTTATAGCCTCTAGCACCTGCTCCTTCCTGTTCACCTATTCTGTGAGCTTCAATTCACACACGAGGTCGAGGTGTGAGGCGTCCATGTGGGGCTCTTTGGGAGCAAATCCAGTTCCATGCTGACAGGTTCCTGCCCTTGTTGGGTTGGTTAGCTAACTTTCAGGGGCAGCCAAAAAATACCCAGGGGAAAGGCAACAGTCTAGACTCCTCCCTCTTCCCTGTGGTCCTGAGTCCCGAGCCGCAGCTGGGTCACCACCTCGGCCAGTTGATCTAGCAGACGGTACTCGGCCTCTAGGTCACACCTGATCCCGTTCAGGTCCTGCTTCCGCGCTGCGTCCAGGTGCTCGCCTGTCTACGGTGGGTGGAGGGCGCGTCCCTACTTCCCCACCCACACCAAGAGGTTGGCCACTGGGGACCGACAGACACACAGACAGTCGGACGTGCCGGCCAAGCTGCCGGGTGGAGTGCGGGAGGGGGTGGAGCCGCCGGGGAGGGGCGGTCCGCAGAGCGGAGCTCAGCCTCCCGCTCCCTTCAGTGCTTGGGTCTCTGGGGGTGACACCAAAAGCTTCCGTTCAGTGTCCGGTGCCTGGCGGCGGGTGTCCGATCGTGGAGGCGGAGGGCAGCCGGGCAGGTGAAGGGCGCCGCCTGAAGCAAAAGGAGAGACGAGCTGGGAGCTGGGCTGCGGGAGGCGCTGCCGCCACTCTGCCCGCGCTGCCCCTCAACCTGCGGCGGGAGGAGCAGGGAGCAGCCGGCCCTTGGCGCTGGTCTAGCAGAGCGCAGCGGGCAGCAGGGACCCCCGGGATGCTGCCGACGTTGCTGCAGCCGCTGGCGGCGTAACAGAGTCGAGCCTGCTGCTGAGAGAGGTCAGTGAGTTTCGGTTTGTTTTCCTGTTCTCTATGCTCCCAGGTCCCGGGTGCAGAGGGGACTCGCGGGGAAGCCTGTGCCCAGGAGGAAGCGGGAAAGGGCAACCGTAGCCTGGGATATATATCTGGAAGATATATATCTTGGACTATGATTGGGGTGGTTTGTTTGGTTAAAGGAGTGCGGAGCTGGGCAGGCGTCTCCCGAAGAGGTGGTCCCGGGAGTTGGTTTTTTCTAGGCTACTGCTTTGAGTTGGAGCGCGATGGGGTCATGGCAACTGCCTCTGGTTCCTCCGAGTCCTGGGATGCCCCCTGGAGCTCTGGTCCCGGGAGCTCGCCTCATGCACGCGCTGCACGCGCCCTTGAGGTGCGAGCACATCCCTGCTGTGCCCCCCCTCTCGCCCCCAGCAGTTTCAAGCCCTGGGTCATCCCCTTCAGTCCTGTCCTGCCTTCCTACTCCCCGATTCCCAGCTAGAAGTTGCCCCCAAGCCATTATTGGAAAAGGGGGCCGAGTGGAGGGCCAGATTCTGGGGGTCTTTTGTGCGGACCCACGGGCCTGGGGCGCTTGCTTCTGGAAGGACAGCAGCAGGACAAAAGCCTGCTGGACTTGTGGGGAGCTTTCCGATAGTATTGGTTTGGGATCCCGCCTACCGTGGGGGTGTGGTGGTGGGGAGCGCTGCGTAGATTTGGAAACAGTAGGGTAATTGACAAAACAGTGACAGTGACTTGATGAGGTGGTGGCCTGGGCAAGGAAAGGATGCTCTCAGATGCATCCCTGTTGTGTGTATGTGTGTGTCTGGGCGGGCGACTACACGCCCCGCATTGACAACTGTGTGAGCTTATTTTGTGTATTTTGCTAGCATATCTTTGCCTTAAAATGATGATGGTATTCTCCATCCTGACTCTTACCTTTCTGAGGCATTACTGTTGATGGTAGCTGCTTTACCGCGGGAGAACTTGGGGGCGCGTTGGGGGGGGGTGCGTAGACTGCAGAGGAGCCAGGAGGTGGTTATTTATCCATGAGAGCTTTAATGACCCCTCCCTGTTCTACCAGCTTTCTACTCCCCATTCTCGTCCTCTCGGGACACCCCTTCGTATTCCAGTGGTCTCGGATGGTGCTTGGATTTCTGTCTACGCTGGGAGTATCTAACCCTTACTGCATGTATTTCACTGCAGGCTGAACAAAGCTGGGTCTCAATTGCGCTTCCTGCTTGTCAGCCTCTTGCCTCCCAAACGCTTACTGTTTCCACTTGATGTCATCACGCAGAAAGGGGTGAAAGGGACGCGTGACAGATTCAGGTAACCCCAATGATCTGGGTAACTTCCTGGGTGTCTCTGGGTCATTCTGGCCCACAGTGCTGACACAGGGCTGCCTGGGTGTTTCTGCTTTCACAGCATTCCTATTTGTGAGGGAGTAGGGGCCACCCAAGAAAGCAAACAAAGTCTGTCCTACCTTTGGGACTTCACTCGAATGTCTTGTTCCACCAACATTGCAAATGCCTTCATCCTCCCCTTTTGGAGAGGACACTGGGAACCACCTACAGTGGAGCTGTATTAGTTCTACTGGATGGTGTGAATTTTGATGCTGGCAGCACACAGACAGTTGTACATGAATATGGGCTTGGATAAGACAGTGTTTTGTATAAAGTCGAGATGTCATCTAATGAAAGATATTGTGGGAAAGCTGATAATCGTGAAGCTGGCCTGCTGAGGAAGAAGAGCTGTTTCACTCCCATCTTTTCATTGTCAAAGTAACTGTCACATCATGAGCAGGGCAGGCTGATGATAAATTACTGGCAGGTAGCAGAGAGGGCTGGTGGGTAGGAGCAGAAAGAACATAGAGAAGACAGAGCTTTAGTTATGTTTCCTTTATATAGACACGAACCATTAACCTCTCCTTCTCCACTTTATCTTTAGATTCTGATTCTTTCCCTAGAACTGTGGCCTAATCATGATAGAGTTCATGGAAACCTCACCTTCAGATGTACCAGGATACCCATCTCAGCACTGGCATGCCCTCCTAGAATCCAGGGCTGGACCCAGGTTTTCCTTATAGGGAGGTCGGATTGTTGAGGGCCGTTGGCTCCTGAGACCTCTTTTGCAGTATAGCAGCATCAAGGACCAGAGTGGATGCTCTTTACAATTTTTCTCCAAAATCCCTCTAAAAATAAAATTTAAAAGCTTAAGATGTTTGTCATTCTGTTCTAGGATAGTTTTGCTTTGAAAGGTGGCTTTAAAACCAGGAGTGACACCACTGTTGATCTTTCTACTGAAAGCTTGGAAAACTATTAGAAGTGGGGCAGTCATTTTGTTCTAGCTAAAACAAAGGCTACTGCTTTGCAGAGACAAGATTACCAACATGGTGTTAGGATGAAGGTATTTTGACAGGTGATTTTTCTGTCAGCAGTAATTCAGGGTGTGCCCTGGATTACAGCAAGAAGGAAAACCATGTGATGGAATAACAGGGAATGTAATAATGCAACAGAATCAAGGGTGTGGCTTTTTTAATAGAAAAAAAAACCTCACACACAATTTTCCACATAGGAAAACAGCTGCCTGTACATGTAATTGCATGTCCAAGAACAAAGATAGCTACAGTGTAGTATTAGGTTTTATTGTAATTTTTCATCATGTACTGTGATAACTCATAATGAAACGTTGTGTTGTATTATGTTGGCTCCTTACAGCCCCAGAAGGAGTCTCTTCTTCCTGGGGGTATACAGAGGTGGGCTTAGCTCTAGGCTGGCATAGCTGGATTCCAGTGTTTACTTGTTCACCCAGCAAATGCTTTTGGGCACTTAACACACAGGTTCTGTGAGAGGTGTCAAGGGGTGAGTGATGGGTAGAGACAAAGTCATGAATCACCCTCAAAGAGCTTATGGGGAGACAAAGAAATGCAGGCCTTACTTGGAAGTGACTGAGAAGGTCTGGACGTCTGAGGAGGCTCACACAACCTCTGCGTGATTGTCATTTTCTTTAAGACGTGCTGAATTCCCCAAATGACTGGGCTGGGTCAGAAGTAGCCTTTTCTTCACAGACATTGAACTCTTCAGTTGGATTCTCCATGGCTCTTGAGGCTCCACCAATGCCGGGGGGG
>JADRCC010104384.1:0-11578 GCA_019843855.1 Hylomyscus alleni
TTTTTTTTTTTTTTTTTTTTCCTCCTGTGTAGCCCTGGCTGTCCTGGAACTCACTCTGTAGACCAGGCTGGCCTCGAACTCAGAAATCCGCCTGCCTCTGCCTCCCAAGTGCTGGGATTAAAGGCGTGCGCCGCCACCGCCCGGCTATTTAGATTCTTTTTTTGTTTTTGGTTTTGGTTTTTTGGTTTTTTCGAGACAGGGTTTCTCTGTGTTGCCTTGGCTGTTCTGGAACGGCTATTTAGATTCTTGATTGCCCAGTGTGTGGACCCAAAAATGGGCCAGTTAGACTCGTACCTGGCGGGAGTCAGCCACGACAGGGTGTTCCTTCTTCCTTGTCGGTTCTTCTTGAGGCAGCAGAGAGAGAAGAGCATAGGCAGATGTAAGACTCAGTCTTATGATTTCTGGGGTAAGACTCAGTCTTATGATTTTTGTGGTAAGACCTAGTCTTACAACTTCTGGGGTAAGACTTAGTCTTACAAGATATTTAGGGTTGCTGTATAAGAAAAGGTTTATTTATCTAAGTCTAAGTTACGATGCTATTGTAGCTGACCTGCAGGGAAGGCATCTCCCACTGGCTCAGTAACAGACAACTGCACATGCACCAACTCTGTAGAACAGCCTCGTACCAGCAACAGCCACAGCTGTTCCAAGTTTCCCTCCTAAGCTTGGGTTCTCTAGGAACAAAGGTGCTAGCAGTTTAGCATCACTACCATGTTTCAACAGAATTTGGTTATTTTTCTATTCACTTTTTATTTCCAAGGCAAGACTAATTCTTTCTTCCATTTGTCTCCAGACTGTTCGTCACTTGTCCCCACTTTACTAGACTCCATCCTTAAAAACCCTCTTCCAAAACATTTTATCCTTTCACTATGCCCTCTCCACATTCACACATTCATAGTCCTTCTGCAACATGCTTTTTCCCTCAAGTTAGGCCGCTCTCCATTCTCAGGGCATCTCTGTCCTTCACGTGCTAGTTTATGCTGAGCCTCAGTCTTTTAGTGTCCTTTCTCCTTGCAGTACATGCACTGACCTTTAGCAAGGAGTTCTCCTTCTCCACCATCTCACTGGACTCTCGAGGCTCCCTAGCCTCTCTCACCACAGTGGCCAGTATTTTATGGAGATTCCTTTTCTGTCGTTTTATCCCTCTTTAGCTCTCTAGCCTCTGGTTCCTTCTGTCTCCTTTCCTCCTTTTCTTCCTCTGCTTCTCTGTCCCTCAATGACTTGCACAATGCCTCAATGACTTGCACTAAATCCCTCTAGAACTTATCTTGCAACCCTTAACTATAACTTTGACAAACAAAACCCAGTTTTAAACATTCCATTCTTTTTAAAATCGATATCAAAAACATTACATTCATGTTACAAAGTTTAGCTGCCAATTCTTACATATGAATGCATAACAGTGCAATTTTGAATACATTATTAAAAAGACATTGTTTTAAATCTTATCTCTGGCCCAGGCCTCACTTCTGGCCCCAGTAGACTTATAAGGGACAAGAATTACATAAAATATTTTAAAGACCTGTTTTCCTGGGTTGGCTCATGTCACGTGTTGTGTTGTTATTTAGAATGACTCCAACCCTGAGTTACCAATTTTAAGCTAATTTTCTGTTAGCAACGTGACACAGAACAACAATCATTCCTCAAAATTACAATTTACAAGATGCCAATTCAACAATTTTTGAACCAGATAATAAAGACAATATTTTAACCCACTTAATCTATTTTGTAAAGACCTACTTGGTTCTTCAGAGGTCCATGCCCATCTACTCCGTATCCCAGCTGCTGGGTCCTGCTCTCAGGTCTTGACCCACCCTGGCCCCTAGGGAGAGACCACTCCGGTGGAGCTATAGGTGCTGTGGCTCCAAAGCAGCAGCTGTCCTTCCTGTTACAGGGAGCAGAGTAGGAGGACAGGTAGGAGGAGATCTAGGAGGATCTCCAGAGGGCAGGATAGTCTTTTGTTCTCCACCTCGGTTTTCACTCTTCTGGAACTGAAAGTGAAGCTGAACCAAGTCTTCCCACACCAAAATGTAGGGGGTCCCTATCTTCTCTATCTTTAACAACCGTCCAGTGGTCAAGGGTAGAATAGTCAAGGGGAGTAGAAGTCGTTGGTCCCACCGTCAGTTCGTCTAGATTGTTGCAACAATACCACAGAAAACAAACAATACAAACGAGATCAACACAGAGCGTCCTATACGAGATTTCCACAAAAGCCTGATACTCCCACTACCAGGCTACAGCTGAACCTTTACTTTTGCGGGGTAAAGAAGGACAACTTCTGTCCCCTTTTCCAAAGTAGCTGGGGTGTCCCCCAGTTTGTTACCTGTGGCTTGTGATGTCTGCTACTTCTCCTGTCACGGACTGCCTACAGCTATCAGCCACTGAGGCCGGCTTCCTCTATGGCCTCACCACACCCTCTCAGAGGCTGGCTTCTCCTTCAGCCTCACTACACCTTCTCAGAAGCGGGCTCCTCATTCAGCCCCACTACAACAAGCACAGATAGCCGACACAGCAACACACAACAGAAAGTAACACAGTTTCTCGAACATACCTTGGATCTCATTGCCAATTGTGGGTCTGGGGGAGTGCTGATTCCAGGCCAATGCACCGTATGTAAGACTCTGTGAGACCATCCGAGAGTCTTAGCTTAGATACTCTACCCCACAAGTCACAACTTGACACGGATCGCTGCAATACTATGAGGTTTATTGATCAAACGTGCATGGCCAATACACGTGGGGCTGCTCATCCTGGTAGGAAGAGGCAACCCTGAATCTAAGAAGCATACAGCTTATATACTTTTACAAAGGTAACAGACTAGAGCCGGGCGGTGGTGGCACGTGCCTTTAATCCCAGCACTTGGGAGGCAGAGGCAGGCGGATTTCTGAGTTCGAGGCCAGCCTGGTCTACAGAATGAGTTCCAGGACAGCCAGGGCTATACAGAGAAACCCTGTCTCGAAAAACCAAAAAAAAAGAAAGAAAAGAAAAGAAAAGGGTAACAGACTAGTTGGCTTATTCTGATTGGTGCAGTATCAAACAAAGGATCTCTTCAGCCATTGGCTGGCTTGCTCGAGGGGGCTGCTCTTGGCTACATTTGCCCCCTTACCTAACTCCTGTACCTGGAAGGCCCCTGGAACGGATCGAGCTGGAAAGTCCCGGAATTTTAGTGGGGTCGGGGTGTTCTTCAGAGTTCAGTACAGGGAGGGGTAGAACATCTAATCTTGTATTATGCTCTCTGTATCCACTCAGCTGCTGTGGGTCAGCTCCATCCTGGTCTTCCACTCTCTTTTTTTTTTTTCTTGACAAGCTGCCGGTAGCTGTCAGTGACAGCACCATGCAGATCCCGTTAGGCAGTCTTCGTCAGTCAACACCATGCCTGCATGGTAGAAATTGTATACGCTAAAGGAACAAACATTCATATGTATCTTTTGGCTAACATCCAGTGAAACAGTGGATTCCATCCAGTTAGCTTTTTCCCTGGAATCTCAGCTGGAAACAGACCGGTTTTTCCGGTGAGAAGTTCTCTGCTCAATAAACATTTATTCACGATCTTAATACCTTACAGAGAAGAAGGAGCTGAAAATCGGGAAGGCATTTACAGATGGTAAAATAGTCATTATATGGGTTGTTTATATTACTAAGTTGTACATATAAAAACATGTTAGGTCTCAAGAATGGATTAGTTACTTTATATCTGTATCAGTGTTTTCTTTTTAAGAATACTCTCACTATGAATTTTTAGCTTTCCTGACATTCATTATACGGATTAGGCTGTGTTAAGACATTAGAGATTAAGCACTGGCTGTAACTCAAGTAGCAGAAGAAGGCTCCCATCAAATGGAGCCCTGCCTGTTTTCTGACTCTGAGCAATATTGTTTTGCTTTTTCATGGCATCTTTTTTCACTCACCAAAGGACTAGGGCAGAGTTCTCTCCTTACTCTATAGATGGTGAAACCGAGGGTCACAAAGATAAGTCCTGTCAGAATATATTTAAATGAAACTGATCATCTTAATCATCCTAAAATTCTAATGACCCACTCCATGAACTGGAAGCCACCTAAACCAGGCTTGGTAATACAGCTTCATGGTGCTTAGGTAGTGGAAGTCCACCAAGGTAGGAGTGGTCAGTGGGGTATGATGGGAGGGCCAGAGAGCCAAGGCAGCCTGTGAATGATTGGCACGGGCTAATATTGATACTTTCCCCTGCACCTGCAAACTTCAGGGCCATGATGCTTGTAAATGTTAGCAGACCTATTCACCATTCCAAGTGTTCTGTTCTTGATAATGTTTCCTGTTCTAGATACCCTAGGTTACTTTCAGGGTCAGACTCTATGTGAGTGGGAAAATTATCCTCAGGCAGGGATGAGCTCCCCAATGGCATTTTCTTTTTCTTTTTTTTCTTTTTTCTTTTCTTTTTTTTTTTTTTTTGTTTTTTTTTTGTTTTGTTTTTTTTGAGACAGGGTTTCTCTGTATAGCTCTGGCTGTCCTAGAGCTCACTTTGTAGACCAGGCTGGCCTCGAACTCAGAAATCCACCTGCCTCTGCCTCTGCCTCCCAAGTGCTGAGATTAAAGGCGTGCGCCACCACTGCCCGGCTCCCAATGGCATTTTCAATGCAAAGTGTTCATCCCTGAAACCACGTACACACAACCAACAGAAATGGCCACTGCCAGAGTCCAGCATGACATGATTCCTGCTCCTGGGGCAGGGCTAGAAAGCTAGGGCATCTAAGAGTGTCAATGGCTACTGGGGTATAATGCTTGTTAGTATGAGAAGAAAAGGTTCGGCTAATGTCTCATCAAAATGGTAAATGCTAGGAACTTCAAAACAAACCTTAAGGTTATGGGGAAAAACATTAAAAACATGAGTTTGAAAATATATAATTTCTCAACTACACAAAAATATTAGAATGCAATATAAATTGTTTAAGGGGCTTCATAGGTCTAAAGAAACAGAGGCAGCTATGCTATGAGCCAGCTTGTCAGAAAGGTGCAGAGACAGGTAAATACAAATGCAGGCAGATTCTTGAGTTTAGAGTCAGCCTGGGACAGAGCAAATTTAGGTCAAGGTATGGTCAGTGAAATCGTTTGTATATGCTTGTCCCAGGGAAGAGGGTGTGGCCCTGTTGGAGTAGGTATGACCCTGTTGGAATAGGTGTGTCATTGAAGTTGTGGGCTTTAAGACCCTCATCCTAGCTGCCTGGAAGCCACTATTCTGCTAGCAACCTTCAGGTAAAGATGTAGAACTCTCAATTCTGTCTGCTTCATGCCTGTCTGGATGCTGCCCTGTTCCCACCATGATGATGATGTACTGAACCTCTAAACCTGTAAGCCAACCCAATTAAATCTTTTTGTTTGTTTGTTTTTGTTTTTGTTTTTCGAGACAGGGTTTCTCTGTATAGCCTTGGCTGTCCTGGAACTCACTCTGTAGACCAGGCTGGCCTCGAACTCAGAAATCCGCCTGCCTCTGCCTCCCAAGTACTGGGATTAAAGGCGTGCGCCACCACTGCCCAGCTCCCAATTAAATCTTGTCCTTTATAAGACTTGTCTTGGTTAGCCAGACATTGGTGGCATATGCCTTTAATCCCAGACTTGGGAAGCAGAGACAGGCGGATTTCAGAGTTCAAGGTCAGCTTGGTCTACAGAGTGAGTTCCAGGACAACCAGGGCTATACAGAGAAACACTGTCTCGAAAAAGCAAAACAAACAAACAAACAAACAAACAAACAAAAGACTTGCTTTGGTCATGGTGCCTGTTCATAGCAGTAAAAGCCTAACTAAGACAGTCAAGAAGGTAATCTCAGGACAAGATCTCACCCAGGAAAATTTACTTATGCAGACAGATCTCTGAATTCATTTCCAATGTTTTAATTATATGTGCTTGTTGGCAAGAGTCTGGGGACACAGGATGCTGACTCATTGGATATCAAAAGGGACCCTGCAATAAACAACTAAATTATGTGTAAATTAAAACTGTAGCTTTTGGTCTGCATGAGATCAGCTGGCCGAAAGCTATAGCACTGAGGTGTCTGGAAATCTCTAGAAAATCAAAATAGCTCTTTAAGAATTTTTTTCAGGTCTAGGCAGATGGCTCAGCAGTTAAGAGCACTGACTGCTCTTCCGAAGGTCCTGAGTTCAAATACTAGCAATCACATGGTGGTTCACAACCATCCACAATGAGATCTGATGCCCTCTTCTGGTGTGTCTGAAGACAGCAAGAGTGTAGTTACATATAATGATATATAAATCTTAAAAAAAATTTTTTTCAACAAGAATTTCTGATATTGGCTGGAAAATCAATGGAAAACAAAATCAGCTCTTTTGGGAATTTTCATAGCTCTTTTAGAATTTTTTTCAAAATTTATAAAACCCATGGCAGGACACAACATGGTTTATTCTTATATTTGTGCATAATTTATAATACATATGTATTAAGGAAGACATTAGAAAGAAAAATTTGGGAATGGATAAAGATAAGACAAGGAAGGGAAAAGTAATGCTATATATTTAGTTAAGATGTACAAAAATAAATTTTAAATATAATTGTGACATAATAGATACAAAATCAGTTAAGGACACTGGGCATTGTTAAAGTGGACAGGGGTCCTTTACCCAAAACATCTGATTGCTACCTATCCCTATTGTGTGGGATCTGCTGCCCCTACTGGCCTCAGCATGTACTGTGTCCAAAAAATGCAGACAAAACACCCAAATACAAACTACATGGATTTAATAGATATCTACAGAGCATTTTACCCTCAAACAAAAGAATATACCCTCTTCTTAACCTCACAGAACCCTTTCCAAAATGGATCAAATAACTGGACACAAAACAAACCTTAACATATACAAGAAGATTGACATAGCCCTTGCATTCTATCAGATCACCACAGACTAAGGCTGCACTTTAAGAACAACAAAAATGGGCTGTCGAGATGGCTCAGAAGAGAAGAGCACTGACTGCTCTTCTGAAGGTCTTGAGTTCAGATCCCAGCAACCACATGGTGGCTCACAACCATCCATGATGAGATCTGAGGCCCTCTTCTGGTGAGTCTGAAGACAGCTACATGTATTACACTGGAGCAAAGAGGGTTGGAGCAAGCAGAGGTCCTGAGTTTAATTCCCAGCAGCCATATGATGGCTCATGACCATCTGTACAGCTACAGTGTACTCATACACATAAAATAAATAAATAAATGAATCTTAAAAAAAAAAAGAACATGGCTGGTGAGATGGCTCAGCAGGGAAGAGCACCGACTGCTCTTTGGAAGGTCCTGAGTTCAAATCCCAGCAACCACATGGTGGCTCACAATCATCTGTAATGAGATCTGATGCCCTCTTCTGGTGCATCTGAAGACAGTTACAGTGTACTTACATATAATAAATAAATAAATCTTTAAAAAAAAAAGAACAACAAAAACAACAACAGCCCACATACTCATGGAAAAGGAACAACTCTGTACTCAATGATAACTTGTTCATGGAAGAAATAAAGAAAAAATTAAAGCCTTTCTAGAACTCAATAAAAATGAAGGCACAGCATATTCAAATTTCTGGGACACAAAACAGTGTTATGAGGAAAATTCATAGTATTAAATGTCTTTGTAAAGAAATTGGAGAGATCCTAAATTAGCAACTTAACAACACACATAACAGGTTTAGAACAAAATGGAGTAAACATACCAAAGAGGAGAGGAGTTCATGGTATGAAATAATCAAACTCAGGACTGAAATCAACAAGTTGGAAACAGACAACAATACAAAGAATCAACAAAACCAAGAGCTGGTTCTTGAAGGAAATCAACAGGATAGACAAGCCCTTAGCCAAACTAACTAAAAGGCACAAAGACAAAGGCACAAATTTAACAAAAATAGAAATGAAAAGGGAGATATAACAACAGAAACTGAAGAAATTCAAAAATACATCAGGTCTTACTACAAAAGCCTATGCTTATGCCAGACAGTGGTGGCACACGCCCAGCACTTGGGAGGCAGAGGCAGGCAGACTTCTGAGTTCAAGGCCAGTGTGGTCTACAGAGTGAGTACCAGGACAGCCAGGGCTACACAGAGAAACCCTGTCTTGAAAGAAAAAAAAAATCACTGAGGAGACAAATCTGCCTCTTCTTACCCTATCCATTCTTTACAGTATACATGAAGTTCCAGCTAGAGCGATAAGACAACAAAAGATTAAGGGGAGACAAATTGGAAAGGAAGAAGTCAAGGTATCACTATTTTTGAATAATATGAGAGCATACATAAACAACTCCAAAAATTCTACCAGAGAACACCATCAGCTGATGAACCATTCAGTAAAGTGGCTGTATATAAAATTGACTCAAAGAAATCAGTAGCCCTCATTTATAGAAATGATAAAATAAACAAGCTGAGAAAAAGATTACAGAAATAACACCCTTCCCAACAGCCACAAATAATATACCTTGGTATAACCCTAACCAAACAAGTGAAAGATCTTTATGACAAGATAGTGAAAATTAGCCATCTTGACAAAAGCAATTTACAGGTTCAATGAAATTCCCATCAAAATTCCAACACATTTGTTTATTGACATCAAGAAAACAATTCTCAACTTCATATGAAAAACCAAAAAAAACTAGAATTGCCAAAATAATTCTAAACAATAAAATAACTTCTGGAAGAAACACCTTCCCTGACCTCATGCTCTACAGTGGAGCAATAGTGATAAAATCCTGAACATATGTACAGAGACAGACATGTTGATCAATAGAATCAAAATCAAAGACCTATACACAGAGACAGACACTATTTTTTAAAAAGAAGCCAAAGAATCCATCTTCAACAAATGGTGTTGTTCTTCCTATCAGTCCGCATAGAGAAGAATGCAAATTGTTCCATATTTATCACCCTGCATGAAACTCAAGTCCAACTGGATCAATTCCTCAACAAAAAACCACATACACTGGACTTAATACAAGAGAAACTGGGGAGTAGCCTTGAACACATTGCAACAGGAGAAAATTCCTGCACAGAATACCAGTGGTTCAGGCTCTAGGAGCAACAGTTGGTAAGTGGGACCAATTACTGAAAAGTTTCTGTAAGGGGAAGGACAACTTTAATAGGACAAACTGACAGCCTTCAGATTAGAAAAAAATTGTCACTCATCCTACATCTGATAGAGGGCTAATATCCAAAATATATAAAGAATTCAAGAAGTTGGATTCTATAAAACCCAACAACGCAATTAAAAAATGGGGTACAGGACTGAAGAGAGAATTCTCAGCATAGGAATTTGGAATGTCTGAGAAACACTTAAAGAAATGTTCAGGGCTGGAGAGATGGCTCAGTGGTTAAGAGCACTGACTGCTCTTCCAGAGGTCCTGAGTTCTATTCTCAGCAACTATATGGTGGCTCATAACCATCTGTAATGAAATCTGATGCCCTCTTCTGGTGTGTCTGAAGATAGCAACATTGTAGTCACATTCATAAAATAAATAAACAAATAAATTAATTAATAAATCTTAAAAAAGAGAGATGTTCAAAATCTTTAATCACCACAGAAATACAAATAAAAATGATCCTGAAATCCCACCTCACACCAATCAGAATGGCTAAGATCAAAAACTCAAACAACAGCACTTACTCCCAAGGATAAGAGAAAGGAGAACATTCCTTCATTGCTGGAGGAAATGCAGAATTGTACAACCACTCTGGAAATAAATCTAGTGCTTCCTCAGAAAATTGAAGGCACTTGTACCTGAAGACCCAGGTATACTGGTCATGGCCATATACTCAAAAGAGTTCCATTATATCACAGGGACACATGCTCCACTGGGTTCATAGCAGCCTTATTCATAATAGCTAGGAACTGGAGCAACTCAGATGCCCCTCAAACAAAGAATGGATACAGAAAATGTGGTTCGTTTACAGAATGTAATACTATTCAGTAATTAAAAACTGAGGGCATCGTGAATATTGCAGGCAAATGGGTGAAACTAGAAAATATCATTCTGAGTGAGGTAATCCAGACCCAAAATGATATATGCATAGTATGTACTTACTGAAGTGGATATTAGCCAAGAATGCCTGTGATATTCCCACAGACCCTATGAAGTTAAACAAGGAAGGCCCAAGTTAGGCTGTTTAAATCCCACTTGGAAAGAGATACAAATAATCATGGCAGGCAGAGGGAGGGAGGGAGGGATCTGAGCGGGAGAGGGGAGGAGGGAGGGAAAAGGAGGCATGATCAGGCATGTGGGGAGACAGGACAGAGACTCAGAGGGCCTGAAGAATAGATGGAAATATGCAGCTGCCAGGGTTGGTGTTTGAGGACAGTCCCAGAGACCTGTGATATTGGAAGCTGCCAGAACTCAGTGTGAGTGATCTTAGCCAAAATGAGTAATAGTGGGGATATAAAGTCTGAATAGACCACCTCCCGCAGTCAGACAGGATCCTCAGTGGACTGATGGGGACACCAAAACACCCACAAAACTTTCGACTCAAAATTGCTCCTGTCTAAAGAAATGTCGGGAGAAACAGATGCAGATACTCACAGGCAGACATTGGATGGAAAAGTTAGGGGAAGGACTGAAAAAACAGAAAGGGATGGTAACCCCATAGGAAGACCAACAATGTCGACTGACCTGGACTCCAGGGAGCTCCCAGAGGTTGAGGCACAATCCAAAGAGTACGCATGCTAGTTCTAGGCCCAGGCATGTATGTAGAAGAAGGTTGCTTTCTCTGGCCTCAGCAAGAGAGGATAAACTTAATCCTGTAGAGACTTGAAGCCACACTGTGGGAGCTTATGGGGGGATCTTCTCAGAGGTAAAAGGGACCGATTGTTCCAGCCACATATGAAGCACAGGATGGCTTTGTCAGACATCAATGGGAGGAGAAGCCCTTGGTCCTGTGAAGGCTCTATGCCCAACTGAAGGGGAATGGCAGGACAGGGAAGCAGGAGTGGGTGGGTTGGTGAGCCAGGGGAGAGGGTATGGGACACCAGGTTTTCAGGAGAAACCAGAAGAGGGGGTAACATTTGAAGTGTAAATATCACAGGGCGATGGTGGCACACGCCTTTAATCCCAGCATTTGGGAGGCAGAGGCAGGCAGATTTCTGAGTTCAAGGCCAACCTGGTCTACAAAGTTGAGCTCCAGGTCAGCCAGGACTATATAGAGAAACCCTGTCTCGAAAAACCAAAAGACAAAACAAAACCAAACAAAAAATCAAACTCTTTAAAATCAGCCTACTCTCAGCTGTGACTAATGTTCAAAGAAAAGCTGCCTAAGAAAGATTGTGCATTTCATGTATGCTGCCATTCTATACTCTCTTTTAATCTCACTGAGGCAGATGGAGATTTGCCAAAAAAAAAAAAAAAAAAAAAAAAAAAAAAAAAAAAAAAATCTATCTTCTAGACCATGCTGTATGAGCTAAATGACCAATTTAACTGATATATCAATTCCAAAATTCTTGCTCATACAAAGGACAGAGAACATAAATACAAAGTACATCAGAGAAAAGTCACCTAATAGCACTGTGGTTACAGTTCTTACAAGAACAACATCTTAACCATTATTTTTCTTTTTTTTAAATTGGAATTTGTTTTTTT
>JADRCC010104410.1:0-11346 GCA_019843855.1 Hylomyscus alleni
AAAAAAAAAAAAAAAAAAATCGGGTTTCAAAGCTGGCTTTGGGAGGGATCCAATCTAACAGAGAGTATGTCTTCCATTACAAGTTGATGATATTGGACCTAATATATATTAAATAATTACTACATAGTGGGACTGTGTTAGGTACCTTTAATACATTGTCTTATTGTTCCTGCTAGGTTGGAGCTACTGGCAATTATATCAATCATGTCATAAAGGGAGGCCCAAAGAGGTTAATCAAGTTTCCCAAAGGTACTCAACTAGAAAACAAATGGCAGAGGTGGATATGAAATATTTATTAGCCCTAAAAGATAGGTGACTGGCTGTCTTGAGGAATTCAAATGCACAGTTAGAATAATGGATGAATGTGGAGCTATAGGAGTTCTGATGCCAGTGTAAGAGAAGCTTATGGGAAGAGATGCAAATCTCAACAATCTTTGATCCTGATTTCCCATCACACCACCTCTCTGAGCATGGTGGACCATCCCACAAAGTCCAAGCACAATTCAGTACCCTTGAAGACCACACTCCCTTCCTGGTTTGGCTCAAGAGGGGCTGTTTCCAGACGGCTGTTTCTCACTTGGACTTATTCTGTGATAAGTGTTTTGGATCTGGGGAGGAGGTATCACTCCTTGCCTGTTAACCCTGCTCCATCAAGGGACATCTGGATTCACTGCAGAGCAAACTGTCAGAGTTCCCAGCACTACAGCATTTCTTCCTCCCCTGTCTATTTCTACAGTGCTCTCCTTACAAGCTTAGGTTCCAGGCTCACAAAGAATCTTCTGAAAAGAGATGAAGAGCTAGAAGGAGATGAGAAGCCTGAAGAGTGAAAAGAATGTTCTTTTCTTTCTCCTCTCTTTGTCTCTCTCTGCCTGAGTTCTCTCTGCCCTCCAAGCTTTGACAAACTCCTGGGACCTTAGGCTGGCTCCCCATGTGGAAGTTGCTGGAAATGCTGTAGGGCTAGGAACTCTGACAGAGTTTGCTCAGCAGTGAGTCCAGATGCCCCTTCCCCTTTTTTAGTGGAATGGGGTTAAGAGGCAAGGAGCACCACCTCCTCCCCAGATTCAACCCACCAGAGGATAAGTCCAAGTGAGAAACAGTCATCTGGAAACAGCCCCTCTTAAGCCAGACCAGGAAGGGAGTGTGGTCTCAAAGGACCAGATGTTCTGAAAGTTGGAGTCATGCAAGATATCTAGTGTGTGCTCAAGTATGCACGCATGCGTTAGCACACACACACACACACACGCACACACACACGACACCCTGCAATGAAGTGTGAGCACGCTGCATTGAAGACAGCTTCCTTTTACGGAAGGGATTCTCACAGTCTCAAAGAAATGCTTTCATAGGTCCATGAGGCTAAGTCACTCCATGCAGCTAAATTGACTTCTCCCTGCAAAACCTAGAGAGACAAAGCCCTCTCATAGTTTGTGAAACCCCATGGTGAAATGAAATAAAGAGTCAACAAATCAACCAAATTAACCTCTATTGAGTACAGGAGGTGTATTTGGTATGCTACACCTCTGCTTAGTCTTCTAATTGTAGGGCTGAGCAACCAGGGAGCAGCATTTCTTCATATTGTGCACACAGGAAGGCCTCGCATGCAACCTGAAACATAAATGCTCAACCATGTTGTACCAGTTAAATTGAATAAAATCCTCTGGTCCTGGAGGTGCTGGTCTCTGTAGGGACAAATAGAGACGCATTTCCCAACACAGGCTTCCTCTAGGGGTTCATCAGTGTTAGCTTTCAAAGAGACCACACTGTCTTATTTAGCCTCTGAATGGATAAAAGAAACCCTCCTTTGTTTCCACACCTCCTTTACACTCAGCTGAATGACAGGACAGAGAGCCACAAGCTTAATAGGTGGAATTAGGTATCTAAGGTACCCAGGATCTGGTACTCGGGTGGAGACATCCTGCTTTCCCATCAGAAAAGAAGTTGAGTTCAAACAGTTCTGAAAGCCAGGTTATGTAGACCAGATGTTGGGAAATGGGGATCAATTTTATCCCTCAGACTGAGCCCATAGAGGTACCATGTTTATTGCTCTTGCTTAGTCTCTGTCCTACTTGGAGCTGCTGCCTAGAGGGTGACCAGGAAACCGGTGAGGGTTATGGTCTCTGAGCCGTCCAAAGCCACTCACTTCCTCTAAAGGAGAATAATTCTATTCTTCTGTGGATAGGTCACACAGGAGCAATGACAACATGGAGAATGTCTCCTCCGCCCTAAGCTGGCACCATTTGCTCCTATACTTTGCCTTCTTGACTCTCTTCCTGCCATCTGCAATTTGTAGAGCAAATCATATCTTGCCATCACATGGGAGTCCTTCATTATGTTGGTCCACTCTCTTCTCTGCTGGACCTTACTGATTGGTTATTGTCCTAGTTAAAGTGTGTCTCCCAGAGCTGAACACGCTGCTTCTGAAACTGCATCCCTCCCTCTTATCCAAAGAGCTTAACTTAAGCAAGACATCCTGCAAATCATGATGAGGACAGTCACATACACAAATGTCGTCTGCTGCTGCCCGAAGCTAGAACTGTGTGTGGGTGGCCCTTGAGTCCCCAGGGGATGCTGCATGTCATTCACATCAGTGGATGTCCACCCCTCCAGGGGCTTCCACCCCTCACCTTCCTCCTCTCCAAGGATGACTTTTCCAGAGATGCTCTATGGGCCCTCATGCTGGACGGCCGGCCCGCAGCCTGGGAGGATTCTATTTCCAGCCACCTCTCTTGCAAAAGTGGAGATCCGGCCAGCCCGCTGGATTCTTGGGATGGGAAGCTCTGGGAGAGGCCAGATTGTTATCACTGTCAGATACAATTTCCTCCCCCGACACTGCCCTCCGCCAGCCCGCAGTGTCCATCTGTCTTGGAAACAGTAAGGTCCCGGCTGAGTATTTTTAGACAGGGCCTTTGTTAGTCTGGAGTTTCTTCCCACCAGAGCTGTCAGCTCTGTCCACTCTCCTCTTCTTGGTCTGCGGTAAGATCTCTAATGATCTGTTAAGCACATGCAGGGCTGAATGTCCCTTAGAATGTGGAGATGCTGCCCGCCTTCCCTCCTCACCTCCCCCTGCAAGGGTGGCTTTTCCTGTTTTAACTTGCTTCAGGTGTTTTGTTTTGTCTTTGCTTCCAGGTCTTTTTTTACTGTCCTGTCACTATTTTGGAAAAAAAAAAAAAGAAGAAGAAGAAGAAGAATGTACCACTTCTCCCAACTCTTGGAAAAATATATAAGCCTTATTTAGAGATTTCCTGTGGTGTGGGGAGTTGCACTGTGCTTATGTCAGGTAAGTATGGAGAGAAGAAATAACATGGAAGGCAAGGGAAACAAGCATAGCTCAGTGATAGCACCAAGGCTCACCAACAGGTTACTAGGGACCATTAAGTCCAATCACTGTCTTACAAATTACTGAGGCACTATGAAAGGAACAGAAATCAAGGCTCAGCAAGTAAGACCAGGAACACCACACTCATACTGAGTGAACCGAAACCTCACAAGCACCCCTTGCCTATGGGCCCAAAGCATGAGGCTGAAGGCTTATGGGAAATGACAGGAACTTGGAAAAAAGGTCCTAAGGAAGAGGAGATGTGTTCTGGGTAGAAGGAGTGGGACTGGGGAACTGCATGCGACTAGGCAGGGGAAAGACAGGAGAGAATAGACTACAGAGGGGAAATCCTTACAGGGAGAAGATCCCTTAGGAAGAGGCAAGGTGAAGGGCATGAGAAGAGGAGACTAGAGTATCTGCTCATCAGAGTACTTCAGAACCCAGCCCTGCCTTATCAGGAGGTCAGAAAAGAGTGCTTTAAATAGACTCTCAGCAGACTGTGACCTGTGTCATTTGGCCAAACAACTCTGGGAGTGGATTTTAAGTGTCCTGATGGAAAACAAGCTATGATATATGCCTGGTTCCAGACTATTTTGGGTTGATTCACATTGTGAAAATCTTGACATTCAAGTACACATGAATGGACACTCTGGACAAAAACACTGAGCATGAAGCTGGCCCCAGGACACTGAGAATGCTGCCCCACTTGGCTACAAACCCACAGCAGGACAATGGGAGAGATCTCTTGGCTCTCAGGCCTCAGTTTCTCCTCAAAGAGTACAAGATCTGTTTTATTATTTTTCAAGCTCTTTCCTTCTTTAACATTGTCTTTGAGTTAGTCAAGATCTGATAGCAAGGTAGGTCAGAGTGTCCCTATCTTTCAGATGGCCATTTAAAGTTTTTATTTTCTAACATACATGGAAATAAAGATCTTCTTTGGAGTATATAGACTCAAAGAACCTGGATTCAAAACCTTCCTCTACCACAGACTAGTTCCATAGCCTGGACAAATCACTGAATCTCACTAACCCTGCTTCCTCATCATTAACTGGTAATAACTGTATACACTTCAGAAGTCACGAGCATTTGATGAACTAATCATCTCAAGCTTTTACAACTCTTCATAATAGGCAAAAATATTATCATATTTTTCCTGCTTCCATCTAAAGTCATATCAGATATTCTAATACCACACTCGAGGAGACCATGAACTAAGGGATAGATAGCAAACTGTCCTCAGGAAATGGAGAGCAGCATCAGGAAGTAAATATGGAAAGGGAGTGAGGGGTGGCACTAGCTCTTCCTTTTGCCCCCACTTCGTGTTGAGTATCTGAGAACTTGCATTGTAAACTCCTTCCAATGCTTCTGAGTCAGCAGACCTGTGGGACCACACTAGACAGGAGAGCTTCTCACTCACCGGAGTCAAGTGAACAAGGGCAATTGGGCGGTTTGGGCTTCACATCCAACATGAGTCTCAGGACCACTAACTACTAACTCCATTCTTTAGTGTATTTGCCAACCAGAAAAAGGAACACAGAGGCCCCTGGAGTTCCTACTGCCTCCTACAATGCTGCCCCAGATCAAGTTCTTTCTCTGAGATATTACAGGAGTATTTCTAAGCAGTAGCAGAAGTTTGACCACATGAAAAACACATACGAAGTCTCCATATTCTCCAGCACTTTGATCTGGATGCTCAATCTGTGACTGAAGCTGGAGAGGGGTCACCTAGGTATCTACTTAGGCCAGTAGAGCCATTTCTCCTTGGCCCATTTCCAAAGGACACAAAGAAGGGCACTGACCATTTCCTCCAATAATGCTACCAAGTGGACCGTTACCCAATCAATGGCCATCTAGCTGGACATCCTCAGAAATGGCTCTTCTGAAAATGTTGACTTATGGATCTACCCTGAACCCACCAAATCAGAGCTTCCACGAACAAGACCCGGGATTCTATAACAGGTTCCCCCTTAGGTAATACTGTCATGAAATGCTCTTTAAAAACCCAGTGCCAAGGAATAAGAATGTGAATGGACAACCTCTCTCTCAGAAAGCAAAGTCAGTCTGGCCAGCTAATCCATAGCTTCCGTGCAAAGGGTTAAGGCTGTGGGTCAAGCAGAGACAAAAAATATTCCCCCTCTACCTGTTTCTCTAGAATGAGATGTGTAGGTAAGGGATGGTAGATAGGGAGATAGATTCTCAGACAAATAATTAAAACACAATTCTGTAGTTGAAGCATAATGAGAATGGGTAGATATTAGGGGCACAAGAGAAGCAGTATGGTCAGAAGCCCAGTCTTTAGAAACATCTATATGCCTAGATTTGAACCCCATCTCTACCACTGGCCATTTGAGTCCTGTGTAGCTCTTCTCAGCTTCTTAGTTTTGCAAAGTACATGGCATACTCAAGAGACCCAGTTACCTGACCTGGAGCCAAGCCCAGCACACACTAGACACTCTGAGACTGCCAGCCTCTTGTGACTTGCCTTTGTGCTTTACTGATGAAATTGTCTGCCAGGATGCCGCAGAGACAAAGATTGTCTTATCAGGAACTATTGTTAACTGTGGTTGTCAAGGTGAATAATATATTCATCTAGATGTCTTCTCAGAAAAGAAGATTGTATTTTATAGCCTATTGTTGAGCTGAAAATAAGATTCCATCCTCTGGGGACCCTGAGGGCTATTTGTTTTGGCTCTTCAGAGAGTTCTGGATCCCTTGGAGCAGCATTCCCTAGAAACAGAATGCCTTGCTCTCCCGATGGTAGTATAGTCCTCCAGGTTCTTCCTCCCCAGCAGAGGGGTCTCACATGGTCTGGGATGGAGGCCAGCATCTCCTCTCTTGGAGACATGTCAGCCCAAGATGTGAAGACAAACGCCCTTATTTGTTCACTCTCTGGCAGCTGAGTTTCTACTGTTAGAAAGTTCTTTCCCACGCATGAATCCACAGCTGGCTCACTCTCCTGAAACACTGGGATTGTAAGGTCATCAGCAGTGACAGTGATTCTGTCTGCATGGCTCTGTCCTGCAACTCGGGATATTTGCTGTCATATCACTTTCTTTGTGAGACCATCTGACCACCCTCTTAACCTTGCAATCTGCTCATACCTTTGTCCTCCATTCTTCTCATCTCCAGCAGCCATGATAATGCCTCCTGCAGCTTTCCAGTTCGAGCAGCATGATTGGTCAACAGTTGAGGCAGAAGGGAGGGACCCTATGAAACTGTCCTGCAGTTTCAGTCAACAACCTTAGATGCTGCACTCTGCATCAGTCACTGCACTTAAGAGGACAACACACCTTCCACAAGTCGCTCCCAGCCAATCAATGACAGATTATATCAAGAAGATGTGGGGATCCTAACCCCAACCTTACACCATCTCTAGTACACTAAATTCTTCACTTGTTATATTCCCCTGTATTTCCCACCTAAACCCAAAGGCAGAACTTTCTGAAACTGAATTATCCATTAATGAATTTCAGGTGCCTGATAAATAACACACAACAATTATTTCTGAAATAACCAATGTCTGTCTTATAAACAGAAAAATGGGGAGTAGAGAGGTTACATAATTTTCTTAGGTAGCTTAGCCAGTAAGTGGTAAGGTTAAGAATGGGATCTGATCTTCCTAACCAGTGTCTCCTCTTTCTTGTCTCTCATCAGTACTGCCTCTCCTTTGATCTTTGTTATCCATTCTCTATGTCTGTCTACTCATGGATCTTTCTCTCTGTGCCTCTCTTTTTTATTTATTTCTCTGTCTGTCTGTCTGTCTGTCTCTGTATATGGATGTGTTCCTTACGTCATTGAGTCTAAGACGGGCTAGTGCAATGGCACTGCTCAGGAACAAGGGGCTCAGGACAAGACAGAAACAATGGGTGAAGCAAAGGCATCTTGCATCTTTAAAGGTATGGGACCAGAGAGACTACACAGAAATAGAAAAAAGAGACCGAAGAGCAAATGTCCCTGGGTGGGACTTCACTAGCAGGGCCAACCCTACTCCTCATTGGGTTTTGTGACCTACATAATCCTTTAACCTCTAAGTCTTCTTGGAATTGGCATCTTCACTTCAGGAATTCCAGGTCTACCTTCCTTACAGCAAGAAAGAACAAATGAACTGCTCAGGGCAGGGGGGTCATGCTTTCCATATGGAAACAAAAGTAAATGCCCTGAAGGGAGGATGGATAGTTCCAGGCAGCATGAAAACTACAGTCGGGTTGGGCTCTCCTTCACACTACTTTGTCCCTTGCAAGTTGCTATCCATCTGAGTAGTAGAGAGGAGACCTGGAGGATGGAGAGAGACTTTTTACTCATCCTGTAGGATTTGGGCAACAATAGGGTGTTTTTAGGCTCTAAATGTGAGAGAGGTGGGAGAATGTGAGCCAGGGATGGGCAGGAAGCTATTTCCCTGGAATCTGTCAGGGATTTGCTGGAGGTCCTGAGTGCATTCCTGGCGCAGAGAATACTTAAACTCATACAGAGGGGAACAATGAAGTTCTGGAGAGCGCCTACAGTAGGTTCGGCTGCCTGAAGGAAGGGGTTGAGTATCCACATACAACACTGTTTAGAATCCCAGCTAACATACCAGGCAACACACCGGGCTCATGTGAAGGGCCCTCCCATAAGGCCCTTGGACCCTAGAGAGAGTAAATGGGCAAATGCAGATGTGTTGTTGTGATGCTCCTTCTCCAGTCACACTGGGTGACAAGGTGTTAGCAATGATGTCACCTGTGACACTCATTCTGCTCAGCCCAGCATCTGGCAGAGGTCATAGCATATGTACTAAAGGGCCAAGAGTTACCTCATAGCAAAAAAAAAAAAAAAAAAAAAAAAAACCTCTGATTCAACAGAAAGGACTGTCTCTGGGCCTCAGGAGATCTCCATTGATTTACAACACCATGGAGGGGCTCCTACCTGCTCTGAGGCTAAGAACCCCACAGTCAGAGAGATGGCTTAAAAACTCTGCAGAGAACTTAGTGAGTGATAGAGAATGTGGGCGAATGACCCATGCTGTCTTCACAATACTTGAAGGTCATTGTAAGGGCATTCCACGCTGCTCTCCAGATGTGTAAGTACAAATGATGCCTGAGACAGAGTGGTCCTCATAGCCTGTGTGGATGGTGTCCATGAAAACAGCAACCCTTAGCTATAGATATTGAGTTTTGTTTGCTGCAAGGCTAGGGTGAAGATAAAATAGATTGTGTTTGTAAGTCTTTGAGAAATGGAAAAGTACTGTGGAAGTAATAGGCATTTTTAGCATTGTATGAATCCAATGTCCTAGCCTCTAAGGAGAGCTGTCTGCCAAGATGGTGTGGGGAGGTTAGGACCAGGTGCTCAAGCCTGCCTTTAATGCTAAGCATATGGAACAAGTCATTTCATCCTTCTGAGCCTTTTATTTTTGAGTCTTAGTTTCCTTATATGGTAGTATAAGAGGAAGATAAATTAGGGTGTTGTGTTCCTGGGACATTTGGGAATCTGTTTACACAGTCCAGGTAGCAGAAGGGATTTCTTGCTGATGTCGTGGCAAAGCAGAAACCCTCAGGAGACTTGGAGGCTAGCCCAGGCTCTGCCACCAGCTCCCTGTAGGAATCTCTTGACCTAATTTTCATCCTCTAACAGCAAGGTCATAGGCTCTCCAGTTTTCCAAGTTCACTTCCAGTCCCAACAACCCACCACTCAATAACACCAGCTCAGCCCAGGGGTAGCCATATCTATGAGAGTGGACAAGCCCAGATACATCAGTAGAGGACTCAGTTCTGCACTCAGTTTTGTACTGGGTGTCTATCAAAATCATGCGTGACAGCTGATGCTTTGCCTGTTGTCTTAGCATCTCTGACTATGTGATGAAACATTATGACCAAAGCAACTCAGGGGAGAAAGACTCATTTACAGCTAAAGGGAAGTGTCTGTCACGAAGTCAGAAGCCTGAAACGGCTGTCAGGGTGCATCTACAGTCAAGTAGCAAAGAGCATGAATGCTTGTCTGCTGCTTGGTTCCTGTCTCCACTTACATAGTCCCAGACCCCAGCCAGGGAATGTTGCCACCCACAGTGAGTAAGTCTTTCTACCTGAATTAGTACAATCAAGATGCTAATCCCCCACAGGCATGCCTAGTGATTCTAGGTTCTTTCAAGTTGACAATTACTTCTCTCAGTTCTAGATAAGAGCAAGACATCCAGGTAAGACATAAGGAAGCCTCCCACCTGTCCCCCTTCTCCGCTTCCTCTTATTCACTCTGGTGAGATGAAAGGGAAACAGGGGAACACTTCTTTCTCTGACATGACCATCCATAAGCATACTCTCAGGGCCCTCAGACAAGCATCCAAGCCTCACTCTCCTCATGGCTGCCCTCTCTACTAGTAAAAGTGACACACAGCTTTGGGGTTGGCAGTTAGGAGAAGGAAGTAGGGCCAAGTGGAAGAGAGGTGAGGAATTCTCAGATCCCTGGAAGTTGATCCAGCAGTTGCTGTGGACAGCTCTAAAAGAAGTCCCACCATGTCCAATGAGCTGAGAGGTACTTCTCAGCCTGAGCTAGCAGGGCCACACTTCCTGTGCCTCAATCACAGAGGAAGGACAGCCATGAGAACTAAAGAACTTATTGACTGTGAATTTCATTCTAGTGTGTCACAGACTCCCAGGTTGATCCTCAGAGCTCATTCTGGCATAGTAATGGCTTTCATGGTTTCTGCTTGCTGATTCTTTAGCCCCTGCTTGACCTCTTCCTTTGATAGAGGTTAGTTTAAAAGGTAGGCTATTCCACAATGAGCACCTCTGAGTTAGAGATAATCCACCATCCTCTGAATCCAAACTGCTTCCAAGGAACCTTCTAGAACTTTCTAGAACAAAATGTCTATCTGGCTATTACTTCATTCCTGCCTCCTTAGCAATATGTCTAAGATACGACTTGTGGTGGCAGATGTCCCTTCTCTGCAACCCCACTTAGCAGCCTTTCAAGGGGAAAAGTGCAAAGAGAAATGATCAACCAGGTGGTCCCTCAAGTCCCCGTGACTCCAATATTCTAACTCTAAAGATAAAAAAACAAAACAAAACAAATATGTACACCTATTTAACCAAAATCTGAATTCAGCTTCTAGCCCCATGGGCTTCCAAATCTCCATTTCTATCTGGTTTTACTTTCTCGGTTCTCTCAGAGAAAGCAAATGAAGAGTCGGATAAACAATGACTGATATATGGAAACTCCAGATTCTAGTCTCCACAGTGCGCCAGAACATTAACAAAAAAAAAAAAAAAAAAATGGCTGCATGACCTTCAAGATGTATAGTTAATATGCTCCTCCAATACCCTGACTCATGCTCACTATCATCTATGACCTTTGGCTTAAGTCATGGTAGACAGGCTCTCTTACCTTCTTGCTAGGAGAATGTAAGAGAAAGTGAGCTACCTTGGAAAGTAAAACATTACTTTCTTGCCTGATCTCTATAGTCTTCTCTGGTTGAGGCCCTGGATTTGAAGGTGTTTTCAGATTTCCCTGGGAAGTTCCTTGCATAACCACAGAGACTTGGTGATATCCCAGAGGCCCTACCATAAGCAGCAAAGAGGATAGGCAGCCATGTTACAGAGAAGGTTGAAAAGGAAGACAGCCCCTATAGGTAGCTCAAAAACCTGCTGGGGCACGCTGTCAACTGGTGTGGGGTAGCATATGCCATGGTAAAGCAAACAGCAGGGGTTGGCAAATCCAGAGTCCAATAGTGACCAGAGTGTCATGCTTGCTCATTAAGATGCTGTTAGGACATTGGTCACCTGATGGTAGCTTTATTTACAGATCCTGGATCTTGCTGGGCCCTCTTCTGCCTTCTTGATCTATATATGTTAAAAAAAAAATCAATGGATTTTTCCATCTGAACAGCCTAAGCAAAATTAACATAGATATAGCAATCCCTAGCTCAATTCACTAGACTATTCACCTCTCCCAGCCTACCCTAACATGCACTCCAAAGGACCCTCATTTCTTTTCCTGAGGCCCCTGCCTCAGAAGAGAAAGCAATAGGCATAATGAAAGTTGTAAAAAAGAAAAAAAAAAAA
>JADRCC010104421.1:0-12131 GCA_019843855.1 Hylomyscus alleni
ATCTATCTATCTATCTATCTATCTATCTATCTATCTATCTATCTATCATCTATCCATACACCTATGTATCCATACATCTAAGTATCTGTCTGTCTGTCTTTCTGTCTGCTTTTCTGACTATCTCTTTGTGTCTATCTACCTGTCTATTCATCCTTCCATCTATTATCTTTTGATGCCATGATCAATACATGTCTTTACAAAGGTTGCTTCTATGGGTATCTCTGTGCTTTGTCTTATCTTTCTTTTTCTTTTTTCTTTTTATCTTTTTGGTTTTTCGAGACAGAGTTTCTCTGTGTAGCCCTGGCTGTCCTGGAACTCACTCTGTAGACCAGGCTGGCCTCGAACTCAGAAATCCGCCTGCCTCTGCCTCCCAAGTGCTGGGATTAAAGGTGTGTGCCACGACCGCCCGGCTTATCTTTCTTTTTCTATATCCTTTCAAAAAGTCCTGTTTTAGACTTGCTTTTCTTGAATAATGTCAGAGGAATAAATAACATCATTTTCAGGAATGATCTAGAAATATGTTACAGTAGTACTTTGAATTTTTTTTTTCCATTCTATGCTGCTACTGAAAGAGCAGTAAAGCATAGGAGATTAGATGCAAATAGTCTTTAGTTATATACATAGCTTCATGTAAACTGAGTAACTCAGAGAAAATTAATAGTTTAATCTATTGTTAAGCCTCTTTTCTAGTAAAATGAACCTAGCTACCATGTCCATCTAAATTGGATTGTTATGAAAATTAATAAATAATAAATGTAAACTGTTAAGAGGAAAATGCTACATGATATACAAAAAATAATACTAAACATAACGGTTGGCACAATTAAGTCAACTAGAAAATCTTTACCGAAATGAAGACAAATTAGCATACTGAGGCCATTTGTGTATGCACAAATAGAAGCAATTGGTTATTACTTTTTTTAAAAAAAGGAGTATTAGAAAAGGAATGCATCAGAGTATGAGAAAAAATTACAGTGTCTAGGGAGGTTTTACAGTCTCTATGATGTTTGTATCTCTTATTTACACTCCCAGACAATATTTTTAGGTAGGTATCACATGGCAGATAAGCTGACATACTTAATGGTATAAAGTATAACGTTTAGTTGATAGTTATTTATTGTTGTTATTCTGTGAATAACATTTGCTCTTTTGCTCTAACCTAAAATGAAACTCTCATTCATTCCTGCACTAGTGTAGCCAAGCAGAGAAGGAATCTATTTAATAGTTTTAGGATTGGAAATAAGAGCTTGCATAGTACTTCAGAAAGTATCTTAGATGAGCATAGGTCTTCATGGTTTCCTACTCTCAGTCATTTACGGGAGCTCATTTTCTACATTCCAAATTGTAGACAATAAGAGTATACCTTTAGGAACAGAAAATGGGAAGTAATATTCTCTTCCTTTTAACTATGAAATAGTTAACAAGTAAAAATACTTACAACATATATAATCATTGGGATCTTTATTATCATAATTCAATGAGGTTAAATAGTCCACTAATAGGAAATGTATAATTTTGTGATTTTGTGCAATGCAGAGAGTGGGGGACACTTTGTCCTTACTCATTTTAGTGACACACAAATCTTAAATTTGGCATTAAAATTTTAACTGCTTTGATCTTACTCTGAAAAGGAGAGAGAAATGGTCAGGAGTGAGTGACTGGCAGTCAGCTCTTGCATATTAATGCTTGAGTGAAATGATTTTACCTGAGACATTCCTAACCCAAGGGATGTTTTGTGAGAAGAGATGAGCAAGGTATGGCAGCTCAATGTCTTTTTCTTCCAAAACAACATTTCCAACTTTCTTCAGAGAATGACTAGACCTAGGATAGCGAAAACTATTCTCAACAATAAGGAACCTCTGGTGGAATTACCATCTCTGACCTTAAGCTGTATTACAGAGAAAATGTGATAAAAACTGCATGGTATTGGTACAGTGACAGGCAGGTGGATCATTGGAAGAGAACTGAAGACCCAGAAATGATCCTCCACTCCTATGGTCACTTGATCTTTGACAAAGGAGCTAAAAACATCCAGTGGAAAAAAGACAGCATTTTCAACAAATGGTACTGGCTCATCTGGCAGTTAGCATGTAGAAGAAGGTATATCAATCCACTCCTATCTCCTTGTACAAAGCTCAAGTCCAAGTGGATCAAGACCTCCACATGAAACCAGATATACTGAAACTAATAGAAAAGAAAGTGAGGAAGAACTTCAAGCACATAGGCACAGGGGGAAATTTCCTGAACAGAACACCAATAGCTTATGCTCTAAGATCAAGAATTGACAAAAGAGACCTCATAAAAGCTTCTGTAATGCAAAGGACACTTTATGTTAATGTTAATAGGACAAAATGGCAACTAACAGATTGGGAAAGATCTTTACCAATCCTATATACAATAGAGGGCTAATATCCAACATATATAAGAACTCAAGAAGTTAGACTACAGAGAATCAAATAACCATATTAAAAATGGGTATAGAGCTAAACAAAGAATTCTCTACTGAGGAATACTGAATGGCTGAAAAGCACGTAAAGAAATGTTCAACATCCTTAGTCATCAGGGAAATTCGATTTAAAACAATCCTGAGATTACAACTCACACCAGTCAGAATTCGTAAGATCAAAAACTCACATGACAGCAGATGCTGGCAAGGTTGTAGAGAAAGAGGAACATTCCTTCATAGCTGGTGGGACTGCAAGCTGGTCCAACCACTCTGGAAATTAGTTTGGCAGTTCCTCAGAAAACTAGACATAGTACTAGCAGAGAACCTAGATATACCACTCCTGGGCGTATACCCAGAAGACATACTAACATGTAATAAGGACACATACTCAACTATGTTTATAGCAGCCTTATTTATAATAGCCAGAAACTTGAAACAACCCAAATGTCCCTCAACAGAGGAATGGATACAGAAAATGTGGTATATCTACTCAATGGAGTACTACTCAGCTATTAAAAACAATGAAGTTATAAAATTCTTGGGGAAATGGATGGAACTGGATAATATCATCCTGAGTGAGGTAACCTAATCACAAAAGAACACACATAGTATGCACTCTCTGATAAGTGGATACTAGCCCAGAAGCTCGGACACCCAAAATACAATCCACAAACCACAAGAAACTCAAGGAGAAGGAAGACCAAACTGTGGAGGCTTCGATCCTTCTTAGAAGGAGGAACAAAATACCCATGGAAAGAGTTGCAGAGACAAACTATGGAGCAGAGACTGAAAGAAGGACAATTCAGAAACTGCTCTACCTGGAAATACTTTCCATATTCAATTATCAAACCCAGACACTATTGTGGATGTCAGCAAGTGCTGGCTGACTGGAGCCTGATATAGCTGTCTCCTGACAGCTCTGACAGTGCCTGGCTAATATAGAAGTAGAGACTTGCAGCCCCTTAGGACAAACAACAATATGAGCTAACTAGTACCCTCAGAGCTCCCAGGGACTAAACCATCAACCGAAGAGCACACATGGTGGGACTCATGGCTATGTATATGTATATACACAGCGTATGTATAGCAGATGATGGAATAGTTGGTCATCAATGGGAGGAGAGGCCCTTGGTCCTGTGAAGGTTCTATGCCCCAGTGTAGGGGAATGCCAGTGGGAGAGGGTGGGTTGGTGAGCAGGGGGAGGGGGAGGAAAAAGAGCTTGTTTTTTGTTTTTGTTTTTGATATTTTTTTCAGAGGGGTAACCAGGAGAGGAGATATCATTTGAAATGTAAATAAAGAAAATGTGTAATAAAAAAAAAGTGCTGGGGCAATGTGGCTTTCTGACTTGTTACACTGCTGCAAACCATACAGAGAGTTCCATGGTTGTAGTTTCATGACTCATTAGATATACTGAGGTTCGCCTTTTCTCCGGTAGCAACCTTTGGAAAAAGAAAAAAAGAAAAAAAATAGTTTTAAAAGGTAAATTTTGACTGTTTCTTTCATCTTCATTGGGATGCTGACACATACATTTATAGTTAAAATACTGGTAAAGTGTACATGTCTCCATGATTCATGAATTATAGCAACTAACACTAAGTTTCCCTTGAACATAAGAATCCTGTGTGACATAGATGTGGATCAGCAAGCTCCCTGGTCCAGCACTATTTGGATAGTAAACGTATTTAAATAAATATAAAACTATTTTTTTCTCTGTGATGGCAGTTTCTTTCATTCAAACAGCATCTTGAAAATGTAACCAAGAATAAATGCTAGGCAAACTGTTCTGCTATTATTTCCCTGCAAAGGTATACACGGAAAAGATGAGGTCTCTCTAAAATGATCCTTTAACATCTGTAAAACTGTACAGCCTGCCCAGCTGTGAAACATGCCCATTACACCATGCAGTCTCTGTTTTCATCTTCTGCATTTTCTTTACCTGATCACTCTTCTGTCTGGTGAGGCCTGTGCCACCGTGACTGAATGATCAGCAGTCACTGTTTAGTGTTAACGGTTGTAATGTCTGGTGATGGTTCTTCCACTGTCTTCTGGACTTCCTTCATATTCTACCTTTGCCAGAACTGTCTTTCTGGTCAGAAATTCTCTTAGGTCTTACAGCCTATTTAAATCATTGTAATTAGGGGCAGGTAACTGGAAAGTGATGCTTTCTTATTAAAGCAAACTTATATCTGACAAAAGGATTTCATTCTTTCAGTATTGATAATTTACATACATATTCAGAAGCCAGAAGTCATTTGACATCTATACAATACCTAAATCAAGGTAATACAGTTTCCTTAATGTTTAAAAATGTTTGAATTAATAATATTTAAACACATGTATGAGTTTCCATGTGATACTCCCAGGCATATATACCTTGTGTTCTTGTCAAATAATAGTAACTAAGCTACCTATTCATTGACTGGATATTTGAGTGGTCTATAGACTGCAGCTTTACGGGTAGAGGGTATGGGTGGAGGTTGTAGGTGTCACTTTCTCAGAGCCCTTTCAAATGATACAAGATGGGAAGCTATTGATTTTGCTTATGCTGGCTCAAGTCCTTGTCCCTGGGTGAACATTTGAAATTGATTAAGCTTATTCAAAAACTATTTATGTTATCATATCTTAATCAATCTTGCTGAAGAAATATGCATGCAAGTGCACATTGAAGTTAATTACTTCTATAAAAGAGATCTTAATGTGTTCTAAATGAATTTGAAAAGATAGGGTGTAGTTAGCCTTATAATCTAACATTCTGCAATGATTCAAACATGTAAAAATAGATTAAGTGACATCCAATTTCTAACAAACCTTAAGAATAACTACATTTTCAAAAGTAGTTATTGTGCTTTAATTTGGTGTGCATTAAGAGATGCATAAGTCTGATGTGTGCTACATCACACTGATAATCAAGTAATTTTCCAAGCCATGAAAATTCACAATTGCCTTTAATTGTGAATTTATGAATACAAGACTCTCATAACTCTTCTGTGATAAACTATGAAACTCGAGCAGTAATGATGATGGAGTTGTTTAAATGTAGAAAAGGAGTTTTGCTTCAACATAAAGTGCCACAAAGAAAAGGAATTTTATACAATTCATGTGTGTGTGTGTGTGTTTGTGTGTGTGTGTGTGTGTGTGTGTGATATTTAACCAGAAACAAATCCAATAATTAGTAGAAAAGGTAAAATTCCTTACAGTTTTTTCCATTTCCTGACTAATGTCAGAGAAGTTAGCATGTAGTATAAACAATGAATACACAACAATTTTATTACAATTTTAAACAACAATATTTTTAAAATATTTGAAAACTGTGACTTCACTTCAAACTACTTCAAAACAATTCTGTTTAAGAACTATTTGTGTTGCTTTTGTTAACTGAGAGACACTAATTGTACTTTTAAAATTGGAAGATAAAAATAAAATAAAATAATCCTGGGATTCTCAAGTATTAACTCTAAATTCTGACTTTTAATCCAGAGACTAAAAATGCTTAAATGCTCCCACATCTTACATTACTCTAAGAATATTGATTGCTTAAGTCAACAAGTGTTAACTTGGCTTGCACACTGGGTCAGGTGCTAATCTAGGTGTCAGGAATAACAAAGTAGGAGTTACAAATTTTCATAATAACTCCAGTGTTAGTCAAGTTTCTTGGCACAGCAAGATGAAATATATTAGGTGTTGCTAAATGGTGCGATGAAGGCTAAAACAATCTAGAGGTGATGGGGACAAGAGGAGAGATTTAACATTTTACAGAGTAGTTTAAAAAGCACCTCTACTGAGGAGTTATTTGAGTAGAAATCTGCAAAGTGGGAGGGTAAAACGTAGGCAAATACATAGATGGGCAGAACCAAAGCCACCAGAAACTGCAAATTACCCTAAGTAGTAAATCTAGTTGCAGAGAAGCAAGGAAACTTCTTCAGTTCTTTGACCACTTACAGTTAAAGAATCAGGAAAACAGTCACTCTGAAAGGGAACAAAACATATTCTAGTTCTGTTAATCTGTTTATTTGTAATTTTTCCTTAAAATTGATGCTTTTAAAAGAACTGTGTTGATAACATTTGTTACTTAAAAAATTAAAATATTCAATAGTTATACAAGACTTTTGGAGGTGTCAAATTTTGCATAACATTTTCACCATGTTGCCTTTTCAGTATATTACTACTTGCATTTCTTATTTCATTATTTTAAAATTACTTTTCTAAATTTCATAATTAATAAAGAAACCCCATGAAATACATCATCATTGCTATAGTCAAGAGCAGGACTCCAGACCAAAATTTCTGCACACAGTGTTCTATTTGTTCATGGATTAACAATAGTCAAGGTGAACAAGATAGAAAGTAAACTGTTGCCCATCAGTGGCAAAGAGGAAACATTCATAAAATGGTTTTTATTGGCACATAACTAACTGTCCATGTGGAAAATGAATACTTATTTACAAATTCCTATAGGTCAAATAAGTGAATTTAGTGCTCTCACAGATACAAGACAACCATGAAAATGTTGCATATCGATATATTTATACATCATATAATTTTATGTTATTAACTTATATGATTTATTTTATGGTAATTATTTTTTTATTTACAAAAATAAGGAAGAAACTGGTGACAAATTACTAGTTAAAGTTGCATGTATAATATTGTGGAGGATGAGAAAAGTCAAATTTAACACCCATATAATGAACACTACTGATTCTAGATGATAATTTAAAACAATAAAATACAGGTACATACATCACTTTTAAGTCTTTACATCCTTATGATATTTCCCAGTTATATCATGAATGTCATGCAATGAAATCAAAATCTCAATTAGGTCTTGAAATGACAAATTGTGAATTTTATGGAAATGCCCTTATTCTAATACTAACTATGAAATAATAGAAAGCAAGATAATTTAGTTTTTACCTAAGCATAGACATGGATAAATAGAAAAGAATAGAGACCAATAATATATCTATATGTATGTCACCATGTTAGTTTTTTTCCTGTTGTGATAAAATACTTTGACAAAAGCAACATGAAGAAGAAAGTTTGTATTCAGCTCACAGTCTCAGCTTACAGTATCCAGCAGGAAGGTCACAGAAGCAGGAGCCAGGGAGGACTGTTGTAGTCATCCACAGGAAAGAACAGGGAGAAATGAATTATTGTGTTCTTTGTAGAGTTTTCTTTTTACTTTTATTCAGCTCAGGATTCCAAGATAAGGGGAAAGTGCACATGGTGGACATTGTTTAATGTATGTCAGGTATTCTCCAAAAGACATTCTCAGAGGCGTTCTTGTGTTTTATGATCATCTCAAGTTGATAAATAAACTGACCATAACAATAGTCAGTAACTTCCATCAATATGCCAAAGTGTTCTATAGAAACAAGGGTATTCCTAAAGTTTATTTTGAGTCAAGGGCTTTTGGTACAGTGTAGGCTGCCTTTGACTCATAATACTTTTGCTTCAGTCCCCTGAATACTGTGAATATAGGCATGCACCAATATCACCAGTGTTGTTTTAAGTATTTTTGATCAACACATATTAGTTTAGGATAGCTCTAAGACATTATAACTTTCTGGCATGAGAATTGGGTGAGCTAGCCAGGACAGTGCTGCAGAGTTCACCCTGTGGTGTGGGTGCAAGAGATAGCTGATGGACTGACTATCTCAGCTACCACCCAGGCCTAAATCCAGGGCTTTGAGATGGTCCACACCAACATCTACCCAATCTGTTAACTGCTGGAGTTTGTAAAGGAGCAGGTCCTACAAATCCAAAGCTTTAGGATCACCTTGACACAGGGCAACAACAGGATGTCTGATAGATTTGCAAGTAAAGAAGTGTAGACAAAAGCAGGACACTAAAGTGTGACACACTGTTACACAGTACAGCTTACAGAATGAGATTTATTTTTCTTTTGGGAGGGAGATTGCAAGGGTAGAGGGCAGAACAAAGAAAGAAAGATAGATGACTGGGATTGAGGTGCATGGTAGGAAATTCACAAAGGATGAATAGAAAATTAAACAGAAAGATCCCCAAACATGTACACATGCACAAATATATATATATATATATATATATATATATGTGTGTGTGTGTATATATATATATATATATATATATGTATGTATATGTATATGTATATGTATTATGATTGTCAGGTATGTTTAGAAACTAAAACTCAAAATTAAGATATAAATTACTCAATTTTGGAAATTCTGTTAACTCAATCCACCAGGATACTGTTTAAGTAAAGCTTTTATAGCAAATACTTCGGTGATATATAAATATGCTAATATCTATTAACCATGTTTTGTTTTTATTGGGAATGGGTCTGTTGTACAGACTTTAGGGGAGGGTATTCACTGGTTTGCTATGATGGCCATGTTTTATATTTATTTTGCCCACTGGGATTTTCACTGTCATAGGTACCTGAAAAGCATCTAAAACTGAATATTCATTTCTATTTGCAGCTAGATACCATAGAGGACTGTTAGTCATAATGATGACAAGCTTTATCTAATGTAAGTTATAGAAGCAGTTGTTCTTTGCACATTTACCAGGCTTCTGTGTAACAATATGTAAAGCACTCTGTAACTCCTGAATCCCACTGCCCAGGCTCACCTGACTGCATCCCAGTGAGCACACCTGTTGGACTATATCTTACTTGCAAAATTCCTGTAAATTAAAAGGATGGGAGAGTATGAGGGGCACTGATTTCTCCACACACTCAGATGGCCCATTTCAAAAGGTGAGCTCAGTTTTGCACCAAGTTAACGACAGCCTATTTTCTCTCTTCTTTAGTACCAGTTAAGCAGTGAAGTGTTCGGGTATGGGCTAGTATGTATATTTGAGAAACTTACTCAGCCCATTAGTTACTGTGTCTAAACCCATGTTTCAGTACATATTTTTAAAGAATCCTATACTGAGAGTTTTGGACAAAGGCTATTAATGAGTTACCCTTGTTTTCTATCTTGTGTTGTCCTTACAGATGTGGCAGCTGTTCTTATTTACACAATGACAAACTTGTAAATGATTTTTGATAACCAATGAAGACTGAAATCTTTTTTCTTTCTATAATTTAAAATAAGGCTCAATAACACTCTTGAAGTATTTGTGTTATGTTCTTCAGTCTCTAATATGGGATTTTACTATTTGGGAGGTAAGATTTTAGTCAAACCTGTAATGCTATTACTGACTCTTAATTTCTTCTTTTTTTTCTTTTTTATTATATATTTTCTTTATTTACATTTCAAATGATATCTCCTTTCCCGATTTCCCCTTCTAAAAAAAATAAAATAAAACTTGTTCCCTCCCCCCTCCCTCTGCTCAACACCCACCCTCAAACTTCCTGACCCTGGCATTCCCCTACACTGGGGCATAGAACCTTCACAGGACCATGGGCCTCTCCTTCCATTGATGACTGACTAGGCCATCTTCTGCTACATGTGCAGCGGAGCCATGGGTCCCACTATGTGTACTCTTTGGTTGATGGTTTAGTC
Organism: Hylomyscus alleni; assembly: GCA_019843855.1. Classification (NCBI taxonomy): domain Eukaryota; kingdom Metazoa; phylum Chordata; class Mammalia; order Rodentia; family Muridae; genus Hylomyscus; species Hylomyscus alleni. The sequence continues at coordinate 9,937 of JADRCC010104421.1, forward strand.
CCTGAGAGCTCTGAGGATACTAGTTAGTTCATATTGTTGTTCGTCCTAAGGGGCTGCAAACCCTTCAGGTCCTTGGGTCCTTTCTCTAGCTCCTTCACTGGGGACCCTATGCTCAGTTCAATGGATGGCTGTGAGCCTCTACTTCTGTATTAGTCGCGCACTGTCAGAGCCTCTCAGGAGACAGCTATATCAGGCTCCTGTCAGCCAGCACTTGCTGACATCCACAATAGTGGGTGATTGATGATGGAATATGGAAAAGATTTCCAGGTGGAGCAGCCTCTGGATTGTCCTTCTTTCAGTCTCTGCTCCATAGTTTGTCTCTGCGACTCCTTAGATGTGTATTTTGTTCCCCCTTCTAAGAAGGATCGAAGCATCCGCGCTTTTGTCTTCCTTATTCTTGAGTTTCTTGTGGTTTGTGGATTATATTTTGGGTATTCCAAGCTTCTGGGCTAATATCCATCAGAGAGTGCATGCCATGTGTGTTCTTTTGTGATTAGGTTACCTCACTCAGGATGATATTCTCCAGATCCATCCATTTTCCTAAGAATTTCATAAATTCATTGTTTTTAATGACTGAGTAGTACTCCATTGTGTAGATGTACCACATTTTCTGTATCCATTCCTCTGTTGAAGGACATCTGGGTTGTTTCCAGTTTCTGGCTATTATAAATAAGGCTGCTATGAGCATGGTGGAGCATGTGTCCTTATTACATGTTGGAGCATCTTCTGGGTATATGCCCAGGAGTGGTATAGCTGGGTCCTCTGGAAGTACTATAGCAATCCCACTAGCAATAAAGGAGTGTTCCTCTTTATGCACAACCTCACCAGCATCTGTTGTCACCTGAGTTTTTGATCTTAGCCATTCTGACTGGTGTGAGGTAGAATCTCAGGGTTGCTTTGATTTGCATTTCCCTGATGACTAAGGATGTTGAACATTTATTTAGGTGCTTCTCAGTCATTTAGTATTCCTCAGTTGAGAATTCTTTGTTTAGCTCTGTACCTCATTTTTAATAGTGTTATTTGGTTCTCTGGAGTCTAACTTCTTGAGATCTTTGTATATATTGGTTGAAAAAGAAATTAGGGAAACAACAGCCTTCACAATAGTCACAAATAATATAAAATACTTTGGTGTGTCTCTAACTAAGCAAGTAAAAGATCTGTAGGACAAGAACTTCAAGTCTCTGAAGAAGGAAATCAAAGAAGACCTCAGAAGATGGAAAGATCTTTCATGCTCAAGTATTGGCAAGATTAATATAGTCAAAATGGCCATCTTGCTGACAGAAATCTATATATTCAATGCAATCCCCACTAAAATTCCAATTCTTCACAGACTTGGAAAGAGCAATTTGCAAATTCATCTGGAATAACAAAAATCCTAGGATAGTGAAAACTATTCTCAACAATAAAAGAATCTCTGGTAGAATCACCATCCCGGACCTTAAGCTATACTACAGAGCAATTGTGATAAAACCTGCATGGTATTGATTGGTACAGTGACAGGCAGGTAGATCAATGGAATAGAATTGAAGACCCAGAAATAAACTTACACACCTATGGTTACTTGGTCTTTGACAAAGGAGCTAAAACCATCCAGGGGAAAAAGACAACATTTTTAACAAATGGCACTGGCTCAACTGGTGGTTAGCATGTAGAAGAATGCAAATCAATCCATTCCTATCTCCTTGTACAAAGCTCAAGTCCAAGTGCATCAAAGACCTCCACATAAAACCAGATACACTGAAACTAATAGAAAAGAAACTGGGGAAGAGCCTGGAGCACATAGGCTCTGGGGAAAATTTCTGAACTGAACACCAATAGCTTATGCTCTAAGATCAAGAATTGACAAATGGGACCTCATAACATTACAAAGCTTCTGTAAGGCAAAGAACACTGTCAATAGGACAAAATGACAACCAACAGATTGGGGAAAGATCTTTACCAATCCTATATATGATAGAGGGCTAATATCCAATATATACAAAGAACTGACTCTTAATTTCTATCCTAATTACATACTTTTAGCAACAGCATACATTGAAATAGATAGTATTAATTGTTCCCTTAAAACAATGAGAACTCAATACATATACAGAACAGAGGTCTGAAAGCATCTAATCAGATTTGTATACTAATATTAAAACTACATTTTTTTGTACTATATAACATAAGGTGTCTGTCATGGGCATGAAAAAAAA
>JADRCC010104426.1:0-10861 GCA_019843855.1 Hylomyscus alleni
AAAAAAAAAAAAATTCTGCTCTCGGCAGTAAAACCTTTGAAAGTTGTCATAAAGACTACATACCATTCAAGGTCTAAACTAGTGTTGTTAGATTTTGGGAGGGTTTTCAATAGCCATATCACTCATAATCTCAAATTGTTTACAGTAGACTGCAAAATCTTGTTGCACAGATTAATATGCTCATCTTATCTGAATCAGTTTTAATTTAGGCCCCAAATGAGGTAATAATTTCTGAACTCTCAGACAAACCTCATAGGATGGAAGTTGACATATATATGTTTAACATATTTGCTATATTTAGTGAATGCCTAAGCTACAGAGACAGCTCAGGACATAAAATGTTTTCAATGCACTGTGAGCAGCTCAGTTTGAATCCCCCTAATCCACATGAAGTCAGACATGGTATTGTATGACTCTATGGCAATAGTACCTTCATAGAGAGAAGGCAGAAATAGAATTCCTGAACCTCTGTGGGTCAGCAGTAGAAAAAAATCAACAAACAAGAAATGTTGTCTAAAACAGGAAAGACATTCAATTGAACATCTGAGATAGTCTTCTCCATGTCACATGCTCACCTTGGTACACATAAACATGCATTTGCACACGTCAGTCAGCTCCCCAGAAAGTTCTAGTCTCAGTGCTAATTACAATCAAATTTTATATGCAAATTGTCTAGACCTTAGTGACTAGACATTTATGGGTCTCCATAAAGATTCTTAGAATCCCAAAGCCAAATTGTTTTCTCATGAAGAGATAAAATTATGGAATTTTGTATTCATGCGCATAAAACACCACATGTACGAAATCTGTGCAACACAGTAACAGACCAAATATGAGCATGGAGAGGGGAGATGAGCACTCAATCCACACAGAGCCACAGACTCTTGACAATGGTTGACTTGTGAGAGGGGAAGAGTGCAGCCCCTGTGAAGTCAACCATTCTCTAGTGGAAGACCACATTCAGAAGAATATTTGGAGTGCACAAACTGGTCTTGAGGTTGTTTTGTTGTTGTTGTTTTGTTATGTTTTCTAAGGATACTAAGTTAGGTTGGAAGGAAAGGGATGATTTAGGGAAGCTTGTAGTGGTAGGTGGCTATTAATTTCTAAAAGCATATTACATGAAATTCTTAGAGAAAATTTAAAAAATAAGAAATACCGTTCTCAATTGTTGTGATCACAACTGTCATTTGGAGAGCAGGTGGAAGTCCAGTGTGCAGATGATGCAGGCGATGTAGGCATGTTCTGAACCAGTGGTCCACAGGAATTTCTCTACAAAGCACATGTGTCTATTTGGGTAGAACTTATAGCTGATACAGTTTAGTATCTGGTTTTAAAACCTATACTGTCAAAGCTCCAGAAGAAGAGAAAGACTGAAGTCTCATGCGATGGCTAACTATACAGAAAATCAGACAATTTATATTCAGAGAGTCAAGAAAGGTCATTTTAGTACATATCACTTGAGTTCAATCTCTGTACGATCATAAAGTCAGGCTGCATGTGGTAAAAGCCTGATTTAGCATAGAAGAATACAAAGGGCACTTTAAACTCTCTCTAGATAATGGTAGCAAGCAGGAGCAGTTAACCTGTAGTAAATCCACTCCTATCACAAACCCTTGAGACAAAGGCAAACATCCCTCCTGAAAACAATCTTTTGGTTTGAAGAAACAGAGGTCAAAGTCTCCTGTACTATTTTCTTTGAGTGTTCTCAGAAGCACTCAAAAATCAACAACTCTATTCCTAGAACATTTTCAGACATCTGCCTCATTTCAATTTTTCTTATCTATTTTTATTTGATTTTCAAAATTCTTTATTGAGAGGTGAAAAATGTCCTCCATAGTATAGGGCATTTTGTAGGGTGGTGGTTGGGTTTGGTTGGTTTTTTATTTTTGTTTTTGAATTTTTTCCTTTTTCTTATTAGATATTTTCTTTATTTATCCCCTTTCCTGGTTTCCCCTCTGAAAAAAAAAAACCCTATTTCCTCCCCTGACTCACCAACCTACCCCCTCCCTCTTCCTGGTCCTGGCATTCACCTTCACTGGGTCACAGAGCCTTCACTGGACTAAGGGCCTCTCCTCACATTGATGACCAACTAGGCCATCCTCTGCTACATAAGCAGATGGAACCACATGTCACACAATGTGTACTCTTTGGTTGGTGGTTTAGTACCTGGGAGCTCTAGAGGTACTGGTTAGTTCATATTGCTGTCCTCCTATGGGGCTGCAAAACCTTTCAGCTCCTGGGATCCATTCTCTAAATGTTTCATTGAGGATCCTGTGCTCAGTCCAGTGGATGGCTGTGAGCATCCACTTGTGTATTAGTCAGGCACTGGCAGAGCCTCCTAGAAGATAGCTATATCAGGCTCCTGTCAGGCAGTACTTGCTAGCATCTACAATAGTCTCTGGGTTTGGTGATTTTATATGGGAAGGATGCAAAGATGGGGCAGTCTTTGGATTGTCCTTCCTTCAGTCTTTGCTCCACATTTTGTCTCCGCAACTCCTTCCATAGTTATTTTGTTCCCTTTTCTAAGAAGGATAGAAGTATCCACACTCTGGTCTTCCTTCTTCATTTCTTGTGGTTTGTGGATTGAATCTTGTGTATTCCAAGTTTCTGGGCTAATATCCACTTATCAATGAGTGCATATCATGTGTGTTCCTTTGTGATTGGGTTACCTCACTCTGGATGATATTCTCCAGATCCATCCATTTCCCTAAGAATTTCATAAATTCATTGTTTTTAATAGCTGAGTAGTACTCCACTGTATAAATGTACCACATTTTCTGTATCCATTCCTCTGTTGAGGGACATCTGGGTTCTTTCCAGTTTCTGGCTATTATAAATAAGGCTGCTATGAACATAGTGGAGCATGTGTCCTTATTATACGTTGGAGCATTTTCTGGGTATATAACTGGGTGCTCAGGTAGTTCTATTTCCAATTTTCTGAGTAACTGACAAACTGATTTCGAGAGTGGTTATACCAGCATGCAATCCCACCACCAATGGAGGAGTGTTCCTTTCTCCACAACCTCTCAAGTATCTGCTGTCACCTGAGCTTCTGATCTTAGCCATTCTGACTGGTATGAGGTAGAATCTCAGGGTTGTTTTGATTTGCATTTCCCTGATGACTAAGGATGTTGAACATTTCCTTAGGTGCTTCTCAGCCACTAGATATGACTCACTTGAGAATTTGTTGTTAAGTTCTGTACCCCATTTTTAATCTGGTTATTTGGTTCTTTGAAGTCTAACTTCTTTGTATATATTGGATATTAGCCCTCAATCATATAATCATATGTAGGATTTGTAAAGATCTTTTCCCAATCAGTTGGTTGAAGTAGTTTTTTTCCTATTGACAGTGTCCCTTGGCTTACAGAAGCTTCGATTTGTATTCTTCTATATGCTAACCACCAGTTGAACCAGCACCATTTGTTGAAAATTCTGTCTTTTTTCCAACTGGATGGATTTAGCTCATTTGTCACAGATCAAGTGACCATAGGTATTTGGGTTCATTTCTGGGTCTTCAGTTCTATTCCATTGATCTACCTGCCTGTCACTGTACCAATACCATGCAGTTTTTATCACAATTGCTCTGTAATACAGCTTGGTATAAGGGATGGTGATTTCCCCCAGAAGTTCTTTTATTGTTCAGAATAGTTTTCCTTATTCTAGGATTTTTGTTATTCCAGATGAAAATGCAAATTGCTCTTTCCAAGTCTGTGAAGAATTGAGTTGGAATTTTGATGGAGATTGCATTGAATCTGTAGATGCATTCAGCAAGATGGCCACTTTTACTATATTAATCCTGCCAATCCATGAGCATGGGAGATCTTTCTGTCCTCTGAGATCTTCTTCAATTTCTTTCTTCAGAGACTTGCAGTTCTTGTCATACAGATATTTCAGTTGCTTAGTTAGAGTCACACCAAGGTATTTTATATTATTTGTGACTATTGTGAAGGGTGTTGTTTCCCTAATTTCCTTCTCAGCCTGTTTATCCTTTGTGTAGAGGAAGACCACTGATTTGCTTAAGTTAATTTTATATCCCACAATTTTGCTAAATTATCAGGTTTAGGAGTTCTCTGGTGGAATTTTTGGGATCACTTAAGTATAATATCGAATCATCAGAAAATAGTGATAATTTGACTTCCTCCTTTCCAATTTGTATCCCTTTGATTTCATTTTGTTGTCTAATTACTCTGGCTAGGACTTCAAGTACTGTATTTAATAGGTAGAGAGAGAGTGGGCAGCCTTATCTAGTCCCTGAATTTAATGGAATTGCTTCAAGTTTCTCTCCATCTAGTTTGATGTTTGGTTACTGGTTTGCTGTATATTGCTTTTACTATGTTTAGGTATGGGCCTTGAATTCCTGATCTTTCCAAGACTTTTATCATGAAGGCATGTTGGATTTTGTCAAATGCTTTCTCAGCATCTAATGAAATGATCATGTTTCTTTGAGTTTGTTTATATAGTGAATTATGTTGATGGATTTCCATATTTTGAACCATCCCTGCATCCCTGGATGAAGCCTACTTGATCATGATGGATGATCATTTTGATGTGTTCTTAGATTCAGTTTGCAAGAATTTTATTCAGTATTTTTGCATTGATATTCATAAAGGAAATTGGTCTGAAGATCTCTTTCTTTGTTGGGTCTACATGTTGTTTAGGTATCACAGTAATTGTAGCTTCATAGAATGAAATGGATAGAGTACCTTCTGTTGCTATTTTGTGGAATAGTTTGAGGAGTATTGGTATTAGGTCTTCTTTGAAGGTCTGATAAAACTCTGACTAAACCCATCTGATCCTGGGCTTTATTTTTTAATGACTATTTCTATTTTGTTAGCATATATGGGACTGTTTAGATCATTTATCTGATCTTGATTTAACTTTGGTACCTGGTATCTGTCTAGAAAATTGTCCATTTCATTCAGGGTTTCCACTTTTGTTGAGTACAGGCTTTTGTAGTAGTTTGATGATTTTTTTGGATTTCCTCATTTTCTGTTGTTATGTCTCCTGTTTCACTTCTGACTTTGTTAATTAGTATACTGTCTCTGTGCCCTCTAGTTAGTCTGGCTTAGGGTTTATCTATATTGTTGATTTTGTCAAAGAACCAGCTCCTGGTTTGGTTGATTCTTTGCATAGTTCTTTTTGTTTCCACATGGTTGATTTCAGCCCTGCGTTTGATTATTTCCTGTCATTTAGACTCCTCTTGGGTGAATTTGCTTCTTTTTGTTCTAGAGCTTTCAGATGTGCTGTCAAATTGCTAGTGTATGTTCTCTCCGGTTTCTTTTTGGAGGCACTCAGAGATATGAGTTTTCCTCTTAGGGTGGCTTTTATTGTATCCCATAGGGTTGGGTATGTTGTGGCTTCATTTTAATTAAACTCCAAAAAGTCTTTAATTTCTTTCTTTATTTCTTCCTTGACCATGTTATCATTGAGTAGAGTGTTGTTAAGCTTCCAGATATATTTGGGCTTTCTATTGCTTATGTTGTTATTGAGGACCAGCTTTAGTCCATGGTGATCTGATAGTTTATATAGAATTATTTCAATCCTCTCTTATCAATTGAAGACTGTTTTGTGACCAATCATATGGTCAGTTTTGGAGGAGGTACCATGAGGTGCTGAGAGAATGTATATCCTTTTGGTTTAGGATAATATGTTCTATACATATCTGTTAAATCCATTTGTTTCATAGATTCTGTTAATTTCACTATATCTCTGTTTAGCTTCTGTTTCCATGATCTGTCCATTGCAGATACTGGGGAGGTGAAGTCTTCCACTATTATTGCGTGTGGTGCAATGTGTGCTTTTAGTTTTAGTAAACTTTCTTTTATGAATATAGATGCCCTTGCATTTGGAGCATAGAGGTTCAGAATTGAGAGTTCATCTTGGCAAATCATACCTTTGATGAGTATAAAGTGTCCCTCCTTATGTTTTTTGATCACTTTAGGTTGAAAGTCGATTTATTTGATATTAGAATGGCTACTCCAGTTTGTTTCTTGGGACAATTTGCTTGGTGATTTTTTTTTTTTTTTAGCCTTTTACTCTGAAGTAGTGTCTGTCTTTGTCACTGAGGTGGGTTTCCTGTATACAGCAAAATGTGGGTTCTGTTTATGTAACCAGTCTGTTAGTGTATGTCTTATTGTTGAGGAATTGTGTCCATTGATATTAATAGATATTAAGGAAAAGTAATTGTTGCTTCCTGTTATTTTTGTTGCTAGGGTTGGAATTCTTTTCATGTAGCTATCTTCTTTTAGTTTTGTTGAGATTACTTTTTTGCCTTTTTTAGGGTGTAGTTTCCGTCCTTGTGTTGGAGTTTTCCATTTATTGTCCTTTGAAGGGCTGGATTTGTGAAAAGATATTGTGTAAATTTTTTCATTAAATACCTTGGTTTCTCCATCTATGGTAATTGAGAATTTTGCTTGGTAAAATAGCCTAGGCTGGCATTTGTGTTCTCTTAGGGTCTGTATGTCATCAGCCCAGGATCTTCTGGCTCTCATAGTCTCTGGTGAGAAGTCTGGAATAATTTTGATAGGCCTGCCTTTTTATGTTACTTGACATTTTTTCCTTGCTTATTTTAATATTTTTCTTTGTTTAGTGCATTTGGTGTTTCAATTATTCTGTGATGGGAGGAATTTCTTTTCTGATCCAAACTATTTGGAGTTCTGTAGACTTCTTGTATGTTCATGGGCATCTTTAGGTTAGGGAAGTTTTCTTCTATAATTTTGTTGATGATATTTAGTGGCCCTTAAGCTGGAAATCTTCACTCTCTTCTATACCTATTATCCTTATGTTTGATCTTCTCATTGTGTCCTGGATTTCATGGATGTTTGGGGCTAGGATCTTTTTGCATTTTGCATTTTCTTTGACTATTGTGTCAATGTTTTCTATAGTATTTTCTGCACCTGAGATTCTCTCTTTTATCTCTTGTATTCTGGTGGTGGTGCTTGCATCTATGACTCCTGACTTCTTTCCTAGGTTTTCTATTTCCGGAGTTATTTCTCTTTGTGATTTCTTAATTGTTTCTCCTTCCATTTTTAGTTCCTGGATGGTTTTCTTCAATTCCTTCACCTGTTTGGTTGTGTTTTCCTGTAATTCTTTTAGGGGTTTTTTCTGTTTCCTCTTTAAGGCTTCTACTTTTTTACCTGTATTTCCTTAAGGGAGTTATTTATGTCCTTCTTAAAATCCTCTATCAGCATCATGGGATATGACTTTAAATCCAAATCTTCCTTTTCTGGTGTGTTGGTATATCCAGGACTTCCAGTACTGGGTTCTGATGATGCCAATTTGTCTTGGTTTCTGTTGGTAAGATTTTTGTGTTTGTCTTTCACCATCTGTTGGTCTCTGGTGTTAGATGTTCTTGCAGTCTCTGCCTGGAGCTTCTTCCTCCTGTGGGTCTGTAAGCCTGTGTCAGTGTCAGCACTCTTGGGAGATCAGTTCTCTCCTGGCAAGACCTATGCACAGGGGGCTACAGATCAGCTGTACCTCCTGGGTGCAGATGGATGCAGGAAAGACCCTGTCCTACCTGCTCTGCTGCTTTGCAGTCTGTGCTTCCTGGCTGGTCCTACCTTAAGATAGTCACCTAAGAGAAAATATTGATTTCACCTAAGTCCAGGGGTCAGATAACTCCCTGGAGACAAACTCTCCACTGCTAAGAATGGTGCACAGAAGACTGTGAAACAGCTCCACCTCCTGGGTGTAGATGGAAGAAGGAAGGACCCTGTCCCAGCTGCTCTGGTCCAGTTGTGCAGCCTCCTGGTTGGTCCCGACTTAAGACAGTATCATTTTAATTTTTCTAACATAGAATATCCAGAGTGTTTTGCTTTGTTTGTTTGTGTGTGTGTGTTTTAGTTTTAGTTTTAGTTTTGATTACATGTAAATAAATCTAATTGTCCTTTGATGAATGTATATCCACAGACACAAAGGTCAAAGCAGCTAGAATCAACAGAAAGAGATTCTCAGGAGACAAAGGGCTCTGTATAACTTTTCCCTTGGTGCATAGGATCTTTACCTGGCCCCAGGAGGTCAGATTTGATCTGATGGTTTGGTTTAGTCAATAAATCCTTTTGCCCTTCTAGCTGGAGGTTTGCTGTCTTCATGATGACTGCCCTATTCTCTTTCTGCACCTTTGTCCTTCATGGCCCAGGACTGGAGGAGCATGAGAATAATCCATAATCTTTCAGTGGAAACATCTGCAATGCCAGATGCATATCCTTTCCCAAATTTCTTCATCCAAAAGAGCTTCCAAATCTCAAATTGTTCAACCCTCACAGGCCTGTCTAAATGCAGTGCAGAATGTTTTGCGGATAAATGGTTTTAAGTTCCTCAACATGTATCACCTTCAGGTAAAATTTCAAAATACGTGTAAGTAAGGAGAGTACAAGGATGTACCTTCATGTCTCCTTGTTTTTATTTTTAAAGTAGTTGTTATTTTAATGTTCTGTTTGCTTTTTCAATTATGCTCTGACCTTGAAGATTATGAATAATTTGTAACATATGGTTAATATTCCATGTTTACAAAAGATTTTAAGATTTTAAGTTTTTTTTCTACTACAGATTGGTTTATTGTTACTTTTTATTGTAGCAGGCACTCCCACATGAGCAAAAGTTTGCAGCATTCTCTGAGGATAGAGATGCAACCCGAATAAATTTAGAGTATGAATCAATGCACACAGGCACCTACAGAATCCAAAGCAGAAGTTAATCAACTTTCCATAATTCACTAATAGTTTTACCTCTTGGCTGAACTCTATCTATAGGACTGTGGCATTGTAAGGAAGACAAGTAGGACATTCTTGTATAATCTGTCTCACTTGTCTAAGTGGGATGTGTTATTGTGCATGAACTCCAACAGCATTAATGTGTAGATGGTGATGTTCGCATTGTGGAGAGGTAAAAATAGTTAGTGCATCAGCTTGCTTATTTTGTTTGGCAGTCGAACAAGGGAGGTTAGAGTGTGCAAAAGTAAGAGTAATAAACACAGAATGAATGCAGGTTTAAACAGTGGTTGTAGATCCTAGAGTAATAGGAGCATGGTAGGATGTGAAGATTAAATTAAAAGTTCCCTATCTTACTATAACAATCTGTGTATGAAAGTTGAAAACTCCATAGAGTTCTGTAACTCTCTTTAAAACTGATTGTTAGTTAGGTGTAAGATAATATACAGCAAGGAATATATCCATGTAATTGTTGACATTAGGTCCTCCACTGATTTAATAATTAAGCAAGAAGAGAAAGATATGAAGTTAGCATTTTCTGGTCCTTATTGTATAAATATATCCATTCCAAAGATTTATCCTCTTATGCTATAATACTTATAGTACACAATTTAGTGGGAAAAATAAGTAAATGTAAAGAGTGTAAAGGAGCATGTGAAGCAGATATGCCTCTTTTACTTTGGATTCAAAGAGCTATAATTCTCTGTTTGACTCTGTAGATAAAATCATCAATTATCCAATACCATCTCTCCTTTCAGATTTTTAAACAATTGACTAGTGATTCTGTATTCTTAAAGTAGTATGTGGGGGGCTGGAGAGATGGCTCAGTGGTTAAGAGCATTGGCAGATTTTCCAGAGGATCTGATTTCAATTCCCAGAACCTATGTACCATTTCACAACTGTCTATATCTCCAGCTCTAAAGGATGTAGGACACACAAACACGACACAGACAGAGAGTTAAAACACCAGTGCATATAAAACTAAAGGAATACACTTTTTGAAAGTAGCATATAGGGAATTATCACTCCCTAATAAATTTTGAAAATGTTTTAAATGTCCTATCTAATTGATATATTCATGGGTATTAAAAGGTGTTCTTGTTACTATATCATGTCTGATGTTTGTACTTTTTCCAGTATGATAATAAGACCAATTTTATGAAGCACATCCTGAATCATGCCATACATGTGTATACATTGTATGTGTATACATTGTAGCTTTTTCCTCTTTGGAGGTGACTAATAGAATATCATCCATATAATGACCACTCTAAGCCTGAGGGAAGGACTGCCTCACAGACTGTAAAACCTTTCCTACATAGTATTGGCACATAGTAGAGGATATTGCCATACCTGGAGGTAATACAGTACATCGATAGCGAAGCTGGGGTTTGAGTGAAGAAACAGCAAAGGTTATACATGCCTAATTATCAAAACAAATATGAGTAGAGAAAAACCAGTTTTTCAAATCCAAAAACAATTGAAGGCCAATCTTTAGCAATAGGTGTCAGTGTAGATAATCCAGCCTGTAAAGCTCCTATTGACCACATGGTGGCATTATGATTTTATAAGTCAATCAACCATCTCCATTTACCTTATTATCTTTTAACTATAAAAGGAAGAGAGTTGCATAGAGAAAAAGATAGATCTATATTCCCATTCTCCAAGTGCTATCTGACTACTTGTGAGGAGCCTATAACTTTCCCTTAGAAATATGCCTTTGAGGTGTTCAGACAGACTAAAATTCTATGTAATTTTTTGGCCACAATGAAGTACCCAGTCCATGCTTATGATATTGTTCATGTGAGAACATAGGTTCCATAATCCCTTGTAACCCTTAACTTAGTCCATTTCCTTTTTGATATCATAATCTTTTTATTAGTAATTGCAATTTTGATGGATAGGTAGCATTAGAGGTAGGAATATAGATCTCTTCATTAAATGATTGTAGAAACTCTCTTGAAAATTTTAATCAGAATACGAGTAACAGAAGGCTATGGGATTTGCATTCTTCATTTATACACTGTAATTTTTTTATTTGAGTGAGTTACTTTATTCTCAGGCCACAGAGAACAGGTTACATTCATTTAAGAAATGGTGTGTGTATTAAGATGATCTATCCATAAACTCATTCACCAACTGTTTCAATGAAC
>JADRCC010104495.1:0-25432 GCA_019843855.1 Hylomyscus alleni
GGGGGGGACGGATAGACTTGGACCTCTTAAGGCTGTTGCCCTTGCTGCCACTGCCCCCGGCCCCACTTGCCAGGGAGTAGGAGCGACCGTGCATCATGACAGCGTTCATGCCGTTGGCCATGGAAAAGGACTTGAGGTGGCTCTTGATGGTGACAGGTAGTGGGAGCTTGTCGATGAGGTGCACAGGGGTACAGGAGACAATGGCACGGCAGCAGAGGTCCTGCAGGCTGAAAACTGTGAGAGGAAGGCAAAGATGGAGGAGGGAACAGATAGGTTTTGTTAGGGGAGTTAGTTACATGGTCCTCAGACTGCCTGTAAAACCCGGCTGCTGCATCTCACCAGCTCAGGACTCCTGGATGCCCCACTATCTGACCACTGGGTGGCTCCCACCTCCTGCCTTAGAGCAAAGCATACTCAGAGCGCTGCTGGGAGAGGCCAGTCTGCCCAGCTGCTCTATGACACGGGGGTGGGTGAGGAGACAGATTGACTTTGGAATGCAGCCTTTACTATAGCTCTGGTTGGAGGTTAACTTCTGTCCCATGAGAGGTACTTAGTTACCCTGCTCTCCTCTGTGCCAAGCAGTGAGCCCTATTAGAAAGTAACCCGAGTACTGCCATCATTAGGGCTTGGCATGGACAATGGCCCAGACATTGCTGAGCTGCACATCCGCCTGTGACCACTCAGCAGCAACAGTGCATGTGCAAAGCTCTGCTCTCAAAGCATGGCCAGGAGAGATCACCTGTAGGTCTGAGCAGGCAGCCCGGGTGACTGCAGCTCTCAAGAGACCACGGAGACTCTAACCCACTGTCAATGCCCGCAGTTCCACCATCATGCCCCATCACTCCACTAGCTAGCACCCTATTGGAACTAGGCCTCAGTCCCACCTCGATTGGGCCTCCAGATCTTCTCCATGCCATGCCTCATGAGCACGATACGGGAGAGCTCAGTGAAGGACTCAATGACGTTGAAGTTGCACAGGGGGCTGACTTCAAAGAAGGTCATGCAGTTCTTCTCTGCGTACGCTCTGGCCTGCTCCGTTGGGACTTGCCGCTTGAAGGCCAGGTGTAGCCGGTTCCCAACCAGGATCCGGGGAACACCAGGTGCATGCTTAGGAGGGGTTCAGAACTTAGTAGGAGAACAACCACATGCCACCCTCACCCCTTGGCCATATGCAGGCCTCCACAGTGTCTGCACTCTACAATGCAGCGAGTCCAGGATGGAGCCAAGTAAACTGTGGAGCCCAGTTGTTTCTTGCTGAACAATAGTCCCAGTGTCAGGAATGACTATAGCAGCAGCACCCAAGGCATGCTCCATCACAGTTTGGCTCTACAGTCTCTTCCAGAGAGGCATAAACCCATACTTACCTCATCGATCTCCTTGATCCACCGGTCAATGCCATCAAAAGACCAACGGTTGGTGATGTCGTACACCAGAAGGATTCCCTGCGAGTGAGATGGAAGGAGGTTATCCGCAAGCATGTTTGTGCCCACTCCCAGGAGAAACTTGCTGGATGGGAGTGGTCCCAATTCCTAGGCAGGGCAAAGAATATGGCTCAGAAACTTCAGGATCACTAGTATGGCCATGAACTATGGGGGGAAATCATCTGCCAGCCAACAGGAGAGAGCAGGAAGGGACCGTCTGTGAGTTGAACTGGCCCAGCCCACATATGCCATCCTATCCATCCCCTGAGAGCATGGCTGGGGCAGAAACGACTTTTAACAATTGTTTTAAATCCAGGCCAGTCACAGGCATTACTCTGAAATCATTCAAAAGTCACACAGGTCAAAGCTTTGGTCGGGGGAGGGGTGTGAAGAGTCACAGAACTCACTAGCAGGGCAAGCATTGTGGAAGTCAGTCCATCAGCAAACTCCGCCCTGGGGGCACCTGGGGCTGAATGGAGGCAGCTCTGAGTTTTCCAACTCCAAACTTGTACAGCAGGATGTCAGTCACTCACAGGGTAGTAGTCAGTGAGAGCTGCTCAAGTCGGGCTAAGCAGGATTTGCTACGGGGCCTTTCCTGCCACATCCCTCAGAGACCAATTACTGGGAGCTCAGCTTTGGGCTATCTCCATCTGCCTCAAACATCCCAGCGGGGCCACTGTCATGGACTTTCCAGCAGGGGCAATGTTGAGCACACTGCCGACCTGCCTCTGGACTTTCAATGAGATTCAGCAATCAGAGTTCACCCATTGAATTACCCACTCCTCTTCCCACAGGTTCTCAGACATGGAGGACAAAGAAGGAGGAAGAGAAAGGGGGAAGATCTCCAGGAGAAGGGAAGCAGAATTGCCATTTCTAAAAACTCATGCTAGTCCCAGGTCCTACAGAGACAAAGGTACCCTTGACCCACAGATAGGTAGAAGGCCTGGCTCAAGCAGGGCAGCAGTTAGGGAGGACCTTCTCTACTCTAGAGGGGTCCCATACCAACCTTGAGGCCAGTTACCACGGAAAGAAGCCAAACTAGAGTTTGCCTGACCTCAAGGAGCCAGGCTGGTGGGTCAAAAAGGCTAATATTTACAATAACTAGACATGGCAGAGATGGAGGTCTATATTAACCCATCACTCAGGAGACTGAGGCAAGAGGAGGCAAGGGGACTGCTGCAAACTCAAGGCCACTCCAGGGTCTAGATAGCTAGGTCTAGGCCAGCCTGAGTTACATGGCAAGACCCTGCTTCAAAAGCTGTGATGGTTTAAATGAAAATGGCCCCATAGGCTCATTTTGCATGCTTAGTCCCCAGCTGATGAACTGCCTGGGAAGGATTAGGAAGCGTGTCCTTGTTAGAGGACCAGGGTTTCTGGGAGTGGGTTCTGAGGTTTCAAAAGTCCATGCCAGGCCCAATATCTGTCTGTCTGTCTCCCTTTGCCTGCTGCTGTCCATCAGGAATGTAAAGCTCCTAGCTACTTCTCTAGCGCCATGCCTGCCTTCATAGCACCATGCTCCCAGCCATGATGATGGACTAAGCCTCTGAAACTGTACACAAGCCCCCAATTAAATGTGTTCTTTTATAAGAAGTTGCCTTGTCATGGTGTCTCTTCACAAAAATAGAACAGTAATCAAGTAACTAAGACAAAAATCAACCAACAATAATAACAAAGTCCCAACTGCCCCCCAAAAATCAATAAACAGACACATCTCTACTCTAGGATGAACCTGTTGCCTGGGCACGAGAAGCAAGTTCTCATCTGTTGCCAAGGGAAGGAGGCTGAGCTTCGGAGGCGATGGTACCACTATAGCACCACACTGTGGAGCATCCAGGCTCCCAAGGCTTATTCAACTGTGTGCCAAAGACCACCCCCAGAGGCTGGTCCCAGCCCATTTCAACAATGAGGGTTTTTTCTTTTTCCTGGGGTAGGGAGGTATAGTGGGGACAAGAGGGGGAGTCTCAAATATATGGGGCCTGGATTCTAATCCAGACACAACAGAAATAGGAGGGTGGAAGGAGAGAGGGAGAAAATGTCCAGAGGCAAGGAAGGGGGCTGGAGATACACCTGAGCACACAGCACAACGCATATTGCTCTGGATTTCATCCGGACAGCGGAAACAACCAAAGACCAAAAGTTCTGAGTAAGTACAGTTGCCGATCCCAGTGAACATACACAGTAAGTTGTAAAGTGCAAGCTACAGATTCCTCGAGTCATATATGCTAACACTTGGAAGAATGAAAGCATAAACAAATAGCATACAGTACAGGAAGTTTACACAAACATGCAGCAGATGGTAGGGGGCTGGGTGCCTTTAATTTCCTATTTACATCTTACTTTTTTTTGCCATAACCAGCACTTGTGTTATATTTAAAGACAAGTAAGCAGAAGGCCGACCTCCTGGAAGAGTCCCTCCTACTGAGGCTGCCTGGGCAAAGCCTTCCCAGCTTTGCTCTCACAGGCAGGCCCTTGTTGGCACAGTCTGAGTGATGGTTGGAATAGAGAGACCAAAGTGGCTGTGGATTTCCCAGAGCAAACCGTCTGGGATGAACTGCAAGCAAGAGAGCTGAGGACCAAAATGAAGTTTGTTCTTTCTGTAACTAACCCCAAACCATCATTGTGTCTCAGAGAGAAATACAAAAGACAAAGACTCCTACATATTCTGCCTTCAAAAAGATAAATTAGATAATGCTGATTTTTAGACCACTTATTTGCCAAGATATAGACACGGGCTCCTCTTTCTAGTGACCTTCTCCATTCAGCAATGACTCCAGAGAGTACCCTTCCAGTGTCTTCTAGATTTTCCTGTAATGTGAAGCCACATCAATGTGGACAAGATCTTGTCAAAGAGCCAGGCGCTCAACACTTCAGAGCTCTGTGAGCTCCCTGAACAGCAAGAGGCACTCTACACAAGATCTACTAACCAGTCTTAGGTATTTTTACCTTCTGATAACAAACATGTGAGGTGACTCTGCACATACACACTGTTTCTTTTATTCAGCATAATATATAAGATACATTTTTGAGACCTGGAACTAGGCCCAAACAAGTTCCTTATTGTTACAATTCTTACTATTGTTGTTTTGTTTTGAGACAGGGTCTCACTCACTATGTAGTCCTAACTGTCCTGGAACTCCCTATGAAGAGTAGGTTGGCCTTGAACTCATAGAGATTGGCCTCTGTCTCCCAGGGGCTGGGACTGATCAACCTGAACTTGATCTTTGTGATCCACATGGTGGAAGAAGAAGAATGACTTGTCCTCAGACCTCCACTTACTCACTCTCCCCTCAAATAAATAATAAATATAAATAAATAATAAATAAATAAATAAATAAATAAATATTTAGCACAAACAATGTTTCTGTGTGGTTCAAACCCCCAAAGTTCAAAGAGCCAGAATAAAATCCTCCTGCCTGCCCACTTCACCCTGGCTGTACTGAACTGTTCGCTCGGCCTGCCAAGTGCCCTCAGCAATGACCTAATAGCATACATCCTCTCCTATTCCCATAGAAACAAATCCTCACCTGCCCTTAAAGGACACAGCACCTGACCACATACTTCCTGATCTAATGGAAGTGACTGCAGGCCAGCTGGGCAGCATCTCCTGCTGGCACTGCTGTGTCAGGCAGGCCTGTCTTATCACTTCCTTCCACTTGCCAGAGGGACCCACTCACTGTCCCAGGAGTCGGCACAGGACTACGGGGATTAAGACATCATTTCAGGACTTAACCATAAAAACAATGGAGCTTGGTGAGGCTTAAAGGGATTCAACAAAAGCCACAAAACAGTGTTAAATGTGACAGGTAACAAAAGCAAAGCCAGTGGCCTTTGAGCTGCATGCAGGACCCAGACCCTGAGGGAACCAGAAGGGCTGCAGAGCAGCAAACCCTGCCCTGTTAAGATGGCTTGTCCCACTGGAGGTGACTCAGGGAAGCACCATCTCATTGCTATTGGGTCCACCCAGAATGCACACGGGATGGGGCAGGAATGAAACCAGGGGCTTGTACACAGGATATGCCTGGTACCTCAGATACAAACTAAGATGTGTGTGCAAGGTATGCTCTCAGTTCCTCTCAGCCAGGAGAGAGCCACCACCACTTCTGGGAATAGCAGGCAGGATAGAACCAGAACCAGTGGTGCTGGATGCTTCAGGAATGATTCAAAAATAATGACACAGACACTGCCCTCTAAACAATTTGTACTGGCAAAGACAGAATCCTGAAATGTACATTTTTAAGTTCCCATGTACTGAGCAGATCAGTTTCTTGTTACCTCCATCTCCACCTCTCATGGCTTTTCGATGCACAACACCAACCCCAGTCAGCCCATCCCTGAGCCACTGCTCTAATTTCTCCCAATAACGTTTAGTGTTGTCGCCCAAAGCCATCACCCTTCACTTCCTTTTTGTAAAAAATTTTTTTAAAGATTTATTTATTTATTTTATGTATATGAGTACACCATTGCTGTCTTCAGAGACACCAGAAGAGGGCATCAGATCCCATTACAGATGGTTGTGGGCCACCATGTGGTTGCTGGGAATTGAACTCAGGACCTCTGGAAGAGCAGTCGGTGCTCTTAACCACTAAGCCATCTCTCCAGCCTATAAATTTATTTTTTGGTAAAATTTTTAGACTTATTTTATGTGCATGAATATTTGATCTGTGTTTATGGCTGTGCATCAAGTCCATGCCTGTGCTCATCAACGTCAGAAGACGACTTTGGATGCCTTAGAGTGTGAGTTAAGGGTGGCTATGAGTCATCATATGGATGCTAGGAGTCAAACCCAGGTCCCCTGCAAACAAGCACGTAGCGACTAGAGCGTCTCTCCAGCCCTTCTTTTTTGTTTTTAATTTCAAAATTATATGTATTTACTGTTAGAAAAAAATCTAAAAGCTGGGTGGTTGTGGCACACACCTTTAATCCACCCCTGAGAGGCAGAAGCAGGGGGATCTCTGTGAGTTCAAGGCCACTGTGGTTTACAGAGAGAGTTCCAGGACAGCCAGGGCTTCACAGAGAAATTTGGAAACAACCATGAGAAATCTGAAAATGCTGCTAAGAAAAGGAAGGCAATAAGCTATGTCTACAAACAGAGAACTTGCGAGATGGCTCGGTGTGGAAAGGGGCTGCAGATCTGAGTTTTGACGCCTGGAGGAAGCCAACTCCCACAGCTGTGCACTGAGCGCTAGACTCTTGCCTTGTTACGTACGTGCTGGTGAGTGTTCTCTCTCTCTCTCACAATACAAAAAGAAAAAAGAAAAAGAAAGAAGAAAAGAAGGAAGAAAGAGAGAGGGAGAGAAAGAGGAGAAAAAGGAGGGCAGAGAGCGATGACTCCTGTGTGTAATCACAGCAGTTGAGAGGCTGGAGGAGGGGGTCCTGCAGAGCTTGAGGCCCACTCGGACTATAATGTGAGACCCTGTCTCAAAAAATCAGAGAGAGGCCAGGCAGAGGCCAGGCACGCCTTTAATCCCAGCACTTGGGAGGCAGAGGCAGGAGGATTTCTGAGTTTGAGGCCAGTCTGGTCTACAGAGTGAGTTCCAAGACAGCCAGGGCTACACAGAGAAACCCTGTCTTGAAAAACCAAAAAGAAAAAAGAAAAAATCAGGGAGAGATGGCTTAGTGACTAAGAGCACTGACTGCTCTTTCAAAGGACCCAGATTTGATTCCTAGAATCCACAACACAGCCCAGAACCACCCTGTAACTCCAGTCCCAAGGGATCTGAAGCCTTCTCCATGGCTACCAAGCACACATGTGGTGCACAGTCATACGTCCAGGCAAAACACCCATCCACATAAGTACATCTTCAAAAGGAAAGAGGAGAGGAAAGGCCCATAGAATCCATCCTTTGCCTAATGTTCATCAGTGCTTCATTCTGTCTGAAAGGAACTATAGTTCAGACTATAGTTCTGCCTTCAGGGTCTGCCCTTGTTCCCAAGGCTGTCCCTGGATATCCATAGCTAGCGTCTGAGCCAGGGGAGTTCTCTAGGCTCTTCAGAGGTCTGGAGGTACATCACAATGGGAATGAACTTCCATTCACACCTTTTATGTGGCAGCAGCACAGAGTATAAAGCAGTTCTATCCACACAGGTCTCCACTACTTCCCCATCTTCTGATTTCAGATCGATCCCAGGGAACAGCTATCCACACTGTGGGTGGCACAGTGCATGCATGGCACTCTTCTACAGGCAAGACAAGATCCTCATAGCCTATTCCTGTCCCGAGAACTACCTGCAGCCCATCTTCAGCATTCCCAATCTGCAGAGTTCTAACGTGATACAGCCCAGGTCACCTTCACACCCAGTCACACCCCTCAGGAGGTGCATGACTCTGTGTGAAGGAGATACAGGGAGACACCTTTGTTTTTTAGTGAAACAGATGGCTAAGCTGCATTTTAATGGCATGGAGAGGTCACCGCAGTGACTGAGCTCAAGGTTCATCCTGAGAACAGGAAGGGCTCATTCAGGGACATTAGACTCAGTTGCCTCCCACATAGGCAGTCCAGAGATGGAGGCTCCAGAGCTCTGGATTACTTTTCCTGTTCAGATGGGCTCTGGGAGACCTGATATCCAGATGACAAAATACTTGGGGAAAAGGGCCGAGGATGCAGCTCAGCCATGGAACCTTCATCTATTAAGCACAAGTCTCAGAGCTCATCCCAGAGCTGTAAGAAAATAAAACACAAGAGAGTAAAATACTCAGGGAACTGTCAGGGCAGCAATCTAGGTTCAGAAAGAATCAGGAGAGACACCTATCGGACAACAACATAACATTGTGCTGGTCTTACCTGTGCGCCCCTCGAATAGGACCTGAAGATGGTGCAGAACCTTCCCTGGCCCGATGTATCCCTGAAACACACAGAAAGTGAGAGATCAGTCCCAGTATGAGAGAGAGGTCCTATCCACATTTTTTTTTTTCTTTTTCTTTTTTCCTTTTTTTGAGACTGAGTTTCACTGACTAGAATTTGCTACATAGACCAGGCTGGCCTTGAACTCACTGACTTTTGCCTGTCTTTGCCTTCTGAGTACTGGTATTAAAGGCATGTGTATACCTGGTTCCTTTTTAATATTTAGTTTTAAGTGTATGAGCAACACATGCATGCATTATGCCCATGTGAGGTCAGAAGAAGGTGATAGATCCACTGGAACTGGAATTAGGGACGGTTGTGAGCTGCTGGATGGGAACTGAACCTGGGTCCTCTGGAAGAGCAGCAGCAAGAGCTCTTGATAACCTCTGAGCATCTCTCCAGCCCCATGGAAACAAGCTGTTACGAGTAAAATTGGAGGAGGCTTTAAAACAAAACATCCTGGACTTTATGTTGTGTTCATTATGGAGAAAAGTCCCATTTGAGCAGAGTCTGTTTAAATGGTTATTACAAATAAAGGGGCTTCCTCACTTGGCTTCCACGCTCTCAGAATTAGATCACCAACTCACCATAGCTCCAGCTTGACACGCCGTCCGTCCAGTAGGATGGTGGTAGTCTTATAGTCTATTCCTGTGAGGAAGCAGAGGGGTGAGAGTGTCCATCAGCAACTGCTTCACTGAGGTCCTCCTGCCCAATACCTCCTCAAAGCCCACAATGACCCCTAGGGAGCAGAAGGAGGGTGCTCACTGCCCTCAGCTATGGCTTTCTCGGGCAGCAGCCTAGCCCACACTGTATGGCAGCCATGGGTAAGATAGAAGCCCAGGTCAGATGGGGCATCAGATATACTCAGGCCACACCAGTCTCTCTAAAGGCTCTGGGCCCAGAATGCCTGGAAGGAAATGGTTCACTCCCACTGTGACATGTCCCTCCTATAGATTCTAAGTTGAACCCTCAAAGAATAACGTACTTCCCAATTCTTGGATCATCAACAGGAAGGTATTTACTTATTTACTTAGGGTTTTTATTTGTTTTGTTTTGTTTCCAGACAGGGTTTCTCTGTGTAGCCCTGGCTGTCCTGGAACTCCCTCTGTAGACCAGGCTGGCCCAGAACTCTAAGAGATCCACGTGCCTATGCCTTCCAAGTGCTGGGATTAAAAGTGTCCGCCACCACCGCCTGGCTACTTACTTAGCTTTTAGAGACAGGGTCTCAAGACCTAGCTCAGGCTGGCCTTAAGCTCATGAAATCTACTGCCTAAGCACCTAAGGATTACAAATGAACACTTCTACACAAGACTAAAGTAATTTTTAAAATGCTGCTCCCTACAGTAGTCCCAAGGGAACTTATGCTTTCTCTGACTTGAAAGTTTGTTTGCTTTATATTTTCAAATTTTAATGAAAAAAAGTCACCCCAACAGATGTTGGTGGTATCGAGCCTTTTTGGGGGGAAGACAGAGGCAGTGGCCTTACTATGTAACAGAGGCTGACACTGAACAATGACTCTTCTCTCTCATTTACCGTTAACACCTTCAAAGCATCAGTTTCTTGCTTTTCATATATATAATATTGCACCTGTAATTCTACCACTTGAAAGGTAGAAGCGGGGGTCAGGATTTAGAACTCAAGGTCATCTTTATCTGCACAGTAAATTCAAGCCTGCCTAATCTACATGAGACCTTGTCCGAAATAGAATAAAATTTTGGTCCAAGAAGGTTTGGAAATGGGTGTTTTAAAATGCACATGCATCGCTCTCACAGAATGTGGTGTCCTTGTGCAGGTGTACACCCTGGTGAGTCTACACTGATGTCTGTGTGCCTCTGTCCCTGTGCAGGAAGATGACAGCACAGCACCCTCTTCAGGCACCAGGTGCTCCTTCTGAGCCAGCTCTTGCCTAGTCAACTAGGAAGTACATCTAAACTAGGTCCTCATGATAAAGGACACTACAATTGAGTGAAAAACTGCAACATACTGAATAAAAGAAAATATGTGCAAATTACACATCTTATTAGGACAGAGTTCTATTAAAAAAAAAACCAACTCCTTCAACTCAATAATAAAACTCAATTCAAGCTGGGCAGTGGTGGCACACGCCTTTAATTCCAGCACTTGGGAGGCAGAGGCAGGCGGATTTCTGAGTTGGAGGCCAGCCTGGTCTACAGAGTGAGTTCTAGGACAGCCAGGGCTATACAGAGAAAACCTGCCTCAAAAAACAAACAAACAAACAAACAAACAAAAAACCTCAATTCAAAAGCGGACAAAGCCATATTCCTGCAAAAGACATAGACAGCAAAGGTAACACGCACAAGAAATTGTTCTGTATTATTAGTAGCCATCAGGAAAGGAAATCAGAGCCCTGTGCTAAGCACCACATGCTGGATTAGATGGCTAGACTCAAAACAGATGTGAGGTAGAGTGACACCCGGACCTTTCTATTTTGCCTGGCGGCGGGGGGTGGGGGGTGGGAGCGAGGATAAAAATAATAATTGCACAATGTACAAATAGGTATATTTGATAAATATGGTTAAGATATGCTTTTCTGAGACACTTTCTTTTTCTTTATTTCTTTTGTTTTTCGAGACAGTGAACTTGCTCTATACCTGGTGTCCTCAAACTCACAGAGATCCAGCTGCTTCTGCCTCCCAAGCACTGAGATTAAAGACACGCACCACTAATGCCCAGTTGAGACAGGGTTTTCTATGAAGTCTGGCTGGCCTAGACCTTGTTACATAGCTGGCTTGAATTTGTAGCAATCCTCCTGCCTCTGTCTCCTCTATCTCCATGACATACAGTAAGGGCGCTGCCCACACACCCACTGATTGACGGCTGCTGTGCCTTCTCCCCACCTTTTCCTGAGCTCCCCTGGAGGAAGCTCAATGCTGGCAACTGCAGCTCAAAAGAAGTCTGTGAGGAGTCTATTACAGATGTTTTATTTTTATTTATTTCCATTCATTCATTCATTAATTCATTTTGAGGCAGGGCCTCACTATGTAGCTCTGGCTGGCCTGGAACTCACTATGTTGACCAGGCTGTCCTTGAACTAAAGAGATCTTTCATATAGAACTGCCTGCCTCTACTTCCCAAATGCTGGGATTAAAGATGTGTACTACCACACTTTATACTGATTTTTGATTGGCTTCCTTGAGGAAAGATCAGCAGGACCTGTAGCATAGCCTTTCTTGACTGTGATCTGGACTCCCAGTTCTATCCCTGAGGAAAGCAACTGCCTGACTACCAAGCTACCCCTAGATGGTGCTGTGGCCCCAGGCTGCCGAGAGCAGCAGCTGCAACAGAACAATGGGTGCCTGGGAAGAACCTTCCAAGAGACCTTAGTGGTCACTGACAGACTGACTTGTCAGCAACATACAGAACTATGTTGATGAATCTGTCACTGTTCTCAGCTGGGTTCTGAGGTGGCCCCTGTCACTGACCCAGCTGACTGTGTGACACTCACAGTCTCTCCCAGCCAACATACCTGAAATACATTTCCATCACCTACAGGAGTCCTATCACCAGGAGGGCCCTGAGAGGAGCTGACCCTGGAGTGGAAGGAGCAGTCATCAGCTAGCCAGTGAGTCAGCCTCTCCCCCATCAGGTGTTCAACACTCAGCATCTTTTCAAATCATGGGAGCCCAGTGTAGAGCACAGCAGTAAAACACGATTTACACACAAAGCTGTTTCAATTCCTAGTACCCTCTCCACAATCAGTGAGCTGGGCATGGTGGCACACACCTTTAATCCCAGAACTTTGGAAACAGAGGTGAGCAGATCTCTGAGTTCATGACCAGCCTGGTCTATATAATTCCAGAACAACCAGGACTACATAGAGAGACCCTGTCTCAAAAAAGCAAAACAAACAAAACAGAAATCAGTTATCAAGGACCAGTGTAAGGGGGCTAGAGAGATGGCTCAGAGGTTAAAAGCACTGGCTGCTCTTC
The DNA here is from genome assembly GCA_019843855.1 of Hylomyscus alleni. NCBI lineage: Eukaryota > Metazoa > Chordata > Mammalia > Rodentia > Muridae > Hylomyscus > Hylomyscus alleni. Next base: position 12,214 of record JADRCC010104495.1, read on the forward strand.
CAGAGGTCCTGAGTTCAATTCCCAGCAACCACATGGTGGCTCACAACCATCTGTTGTGGGATCTGGCACACAGGCCTACATGCACATAGAGCACTCATATACATAAAGTAAATAAATCTTAAAAAAAAAAAAAAAGCCAGTGTGCAGGGCGGTGGTGGCACACACCTTTAATCCCAGCACCTGGGAGGCAGAGGCAGGTGGATTTCTGAGTTCGAGGCCAGCCTGGTCTACAGAGTGAGTTCCAAGACAGCCAGTGCTACTCAGAGAAACCCTGTCTCGAAAAAAACAAAAAAAGAAAAAAAAAGAAAAAAAAGAAAAAAAAGCCAGTGTGATGGCACATGCTTGAACACAATCACAGTGATTGTGAGTTCAAAGGCAGCCTGGGCTACAGTATGGGTCCAACTATGTCCAGCTTTTTTCTCAAAAAGTCTAGCTATGTGGTGCTACACAACAACCAGTGAACATGCATTACACAAGCCACAGAGCTAGCTGTTCAGCCCTCTGACCAGAGACCACAAGTACTACCTGGCAGACCTGGGCTTCAAGGGGTTACAGGGGTCACAGCAGTGGCTTTGCATCACTACATTCCGGGACCTCCCCCTCCCCCCTTTTTTAAAGTTGGGAAAGTGAAAGCTCCTCTCCTCACCCTGAAAAGCATCTTTACCTAGACTTCTGGTCTTCCAGCCTGGCTGAACTACTACCCAAGGCCATTCAAGAAATTAGAGTCCCCAGAGCTTCATCCAGAAGCTTCCAGGGCTTTCTCCCCAGCAGGACTGGGTGATTTTAGTGTCTTAGTGCTCAGTTCAGTGAGGAGGACCTCACTAGGTCCACTGCTCATCACAGCTCTGAAGGGGCTCTACACCAAGCAACCATAGCAAGCAAAGTCCAGTAGAAGTGAATGCTCGGGGGTCTGATGACAGTCTTCATTAACGTGTTAAGCCAAGATACCAGAGAAAGAGCCCTTGGCTTAGTGTGGTTCTAAAAGGAGCAATTATCCAAAGCTTGAGGGTAAGTAGGTCCTGAGAAGGAGGAGCACAGATGTAGAAGAATGTGGTGGAAGAGGCAGAGCAGTGACCTGGAAGGGGTCTAAACCAGGCCCAAGGGAGACAGCAGGCATGTGGGGCCCGTTTGGCAGAGCCACCGGCAAGCTCAGGTCTGAACATCACTCTCACAGGTCGGCGGTGTCGGCGGGACGCCATCCATGCTAAATCTCTTTCAGCACTATTCATTTTCCCTTCTGTCTAAAAATATTTTTCTTTTTAATAAGCTAAGACAAGCCCCCCAAAGGGGACCAGTTGTCCCCCTCAGGCCCCAGATCATCTGCCACTACCCACTGGATCTGAAAGCCTCACCTAACAGCTTGGCTCCATTCTCACAGCCCTCTTGCCCATCTGAATGGAGGGAAGTGCTACGCCTGGCAGATTTGAACATAATTTTTAATTTCATGAGATACATACTGAACAGGGAAACAGGCACAGAAGTCAATACTTGCTCCACTCAGGAGAATAAAACCATTGGCTAAAGTCCTGGCTCCGTCTACCATTCAAGTCAAGCCTTTTGTTCAAGTTTACTTGAGACCAGATCTCACAAAACTACCCTTGACTCCTGCCCAGTGCCCCTCTAACTGCTCCGCTCAGGCTGTCTCTGACCTCCATCTGTTAGCCTTGCTCCGCATGCTCAGACCCTGTCCTTCCTGACCTGTGCTGGCCAGACTGACTGCTAAGATAACTGTCCAGCTTTCTTATCCTTCCCCATCAGTCTTGCCTGTATATTCTATTTTCTGGGAGATTTTCTCCATTTTTTATTTTCCAGACTTTTCCACAATTTCCACTGATCTGTAATTTTTAGAAGCTCTTTGGGGGTCTAGATATCCTGCCAACAGGACAGGAAACTGGTCTTTTTTTTTTTGTTTTGCTTTGTTTTGTTTTGTTTTTTTGAGACAGGGTTTCTCTGTATAGCCCTGGCTGTCCTAGAACTCACTCTGTAGACCAGGCTGTCCTCAAACTCAGAAATCCGCCTGCCTCTGCCTCCCAAGTGCTAGGATTAAAGGCGTGCGCCACCACTGCCCGGCGAGGAAGTTGGTTTTTGTTCTCAGAGGTGTGGTGAGATGTCTGGAGCTCTCAGGAGTTTCCAGGGTCCTCTTCCACCTACTCACATCTTTTTTCATACATTGATGACTCTGGTTATCCCTCTGACCCCTATGAAAACCCCTGAGAAGCTGCAGAAGGCTCTGTGACTCTGGCTTGAGAACTGGCTTGTGGAGGAGCTGCTGTGCTGTGGGTGTCTCTGGAACTTTTCTTAAACTGATAGTTGCACAATGAAGACCAGATACTTGCTTCAGAATCCTGCCTGCCATTGCTGGCACCAGGGGGTGCCAAGTCCCCCGAGTTAGAATGGACTTGGGCTAAGAGGACTCTGTTATTAGCTCCTTGCTTCTCTCCACCCTCATGCACCCGGTGGTGTCTGGTGCCCATGGCTCTATTCTCTACGAGAATAAGCCTCCTGTGTCCCCTGGTAGAGAGGGATTTTGACATGCCAGCCTCTGGGCACCTGCTCAGAGTTCAACAGGATCCTTGTGATCTACCCCGTCACCCAGCTATGAGTGCATACATATCCTGTTTCCTAAACCAGCAGCCTCTTGTCTTAAAGATCTGTTTAATGTTTTTCATGTATTAATTTTGTCTATGAACCTGGGGCATGAGCATGTAATAGTATGTATATGGAACACGAGGGAGCCAGTTCTCTCCTTCAACCATATGAGTTCTAGAGATCAAATTCAGGTTGTCAGGTTTAGTGGTACCCCTACTTGCTGAGCCATCTGGCTGGTCCCAGATTTATGTGTTTTTTTTTAAGACACATTACTATTACTTAGTGGGCAATTCTTAAGAAAGTGGCAACTCATTTAATAGCAGCGTTCCTAAGGCAGACCAGTCATTGTTTTCAGGTACTGAAGGGGTGTAAGCCATCACCCAACTGCTGCCTGGTCTATGTACTCCAGCGCTGACTGAAGGCTGACAGGTGGGCTCATTGGGGAGAAGTGTCTGACAGTCTGTGTTAAGGTAGAAAGGAAGAATGTATTCCACAAAGCTGTTCTCTGATCTCCACATTTAGTGTGGCATGGGTACCCATACCCACAAATTAAGAATAAAGTTTAAAAAATTTAAATTAAACATACCTTTAATCTCAGCACTTGGAGGCAGAGGCAAGTGCATCGCTATGAATTCAAGGCCAGCCTGGTCTACACAGTGAGTTCCAGGACAGCCAGAGCTACACAGTGAGACCCTGTCTCAAAGCAGAAGAGGAAAGAATGAATGAATGAATGAGTATATAAATGTGGAGAGCAATCCAGGTAAGACAGTTGACATCAACCTCTGGCATATACGTATGAATGTACACATATACACATATTACTAACACAAACACATACATTGTCCACAAAGATTCTAAACATTCCCTTGAGGGCATGTGGCGCAGCAATCTGGCCACGCTGGCAAGCCAAGGAGCCCCCACTCCCTACCCCTAGTTGTACAGTTACAGGTATATGCTGCCATATCTATCTTTTTATGTGGATTCTCAAGATCCAAACTCAGGTCCTCAAGCTTGTGTAGGCTTTCACCTACAGAGCCATCTCCCCAGCCCGTGGGGACATGGGGACAAGGTCACCACTACCACAACCATGACTCTTCTGAAGCTCGGGGACTGTACTGATGCCCACAATCAAGCAAGTGCCTGGCTAGACTGCCCATCAACACCACCACTACCACTCCTACCACCACCATCCCCTCCTCCTCCTGCTCCTCCTCCTCCTCCTCTTCCACCACTACCACCCCTTTTTGAGATAGGGTCTTAACCTGTCTTGAGACAGGTGAGCTTTGAACACTTCATCCTCCTAACTCAATGACAGGCATGTGTCACCACACCCGACTCTAGCCGACTATTCACACAGCTAAGACACCTGTGCACTACAATCTGAACCAAGACAAAACTGCACGTAGGTCAGACCTGTCTGTCGTGAGACTACCTTTCAGACACAGAAGAACAATCATGCTGGGGAAGATGACACTGATCCTGGACCCCCTGCTGCCTTCTCTGTAACACTGGACCTCAACACTTAATCTTAGTAACTGGTTCCTTCACCAACTTCCCTTTTCTTTTCTTTTCTTTCTTTCTTTTTTTTTTTTTTGGTTTTTCGAGACAGGGTTTTTCTGTGTAGCCCTGGCTGTCCTGGAACTCACTCTGTAGACCAGGTTGGCCTTGAACTCAGAAATCCACCTGCCTCTGCCTCCCAAGTGCTGGGATAAAAGGTGTGTGCCACCACCGCCCAGCCCTCCAACTTCCCTTTTCTTTGTGAACTGTTTTGTTTGTTTGGTTTGGTTTTACAAGACAGGTTTCTCTGTATATTCCTGGCTGTCCTGAAACTCGATTATAGACCAGGTTGGCCTCAAACTCAGAAATCCGTCTGCCTTTGCCTCCCAAGTGCTGGGATTAAAAGCATGGGCCACCACTGCCCAGCTAGGAACTGTTCTGTACACGTGTATTTAGGAACATTTAAGCCAGTGCACAATGCACTGCTTGAATCTTGTTTCTTTTCAACATAATAAATGAGATACTACGAAGCACTGTCGAGGAGCAGCCCTGAACCAGGTGGAACTGGGGGACACATCTGTAGATTCTAGCCTAAAACTGAGGTTCTGAGCCTCCTAAATCTCATTCCCCTACAGCTGGTCTACGTCCAGCCCTTCAAGATGGCTGAGGATAAATGGAAACACATGTCAGTTCTAGGCTTGGAGGTATGAAGTCTGTTTCAGGAGGCTAGACAAACAGAACATCAAAATTACCTGGCTTCTGACTCTGTTGCTTCCTTCTCAAAGGGTTACTTCATATATGGATTCAGGCAAAAGCAGTATAAGAGGAAGCAGGCAAAAGCAAGTCACCAGTTGGGCAAGTGACACATGCCCATACCATAATCCCAGTAACAGCCCAGCCAGGAGCTACTGGCAGTTCTAGGCCAGCCTGGCTACAGAGTGAGACATTATCTTGAAAACAAAACAAAACAAAATAAAATAAGGAGGCCGGACAGTGGTAGCACACACCTTTACTCCTAGCACTTGGGAGGCAGAGGCAGGCGGATTTCTGAGTTCGAGGCCAGCCTGGTCTACAGAGTGAGTTCCAGGACAGCCAGGGCTATACAGAAAAACCCTGTCTCAAAAAAACAAAAAAAAACAAAAAAAAGGAAGGGGGGCTGGAGACATGGCTCATAAGTTAAAAGCACTGGCTGTTCTTCTGGAGGATCAGGGTTCAATTCCCAGCACCCGTGGAATAGCTCACAGTAAGGTGTAAAGCCAGTGTGGGAGAACATCCTCTTTTGGCCTCTATAGGCACTGCACACACATAGTACACATTCACTCAGGCAAAACATCTAGACATATAAAAATTGTTTTAAAAAATTAAAGTAGGTCACTAAAGTGTCGAATATCTGTAATGATATTTCAAACAGTGATTTGTTGGTTTGATCTTGCTCTTGGAGACCATTCCCCAGGACCTGTAAAACACTCAAGACTCACAGCAGAAGGCCAAGTACTGTGAGCAGCTTCTGGGTGACACAGTTGCTGGCCTTGGCATGGCCATCTGAGTATAGTTCCTCTGCTCACATGGCCAGCCTGTCAAGAACAACCTCCAGCAAGCAGCCACCATCCTGCAGGGCGGTAATCACCTGACACATCAGAGCAAATTGGAAGCCACATCTTCGACCCCCATTTGCTTCCACTGCTACCACGTCAGTAAGAAAGGTAGGTTTGTGTGAACTGGATTCACCCCCAAGAAATCACAAAATGCTCAAGAGAAGAACAATGTACATAAAACAGAAAGCTAAGAACTCTGGTGCCTGTGTGGTTCTGACTGGGTCACACAGCTTTAATTCAGTTATGTTAACTCCCGAGTCTGGACTTTTTTCCACTGGAGCAGGGATTGGGCAGAGTGAGGATCCACTCCATTATGCACTCCTGGCTGGCAGCTCCAACCTGAGAGTCCAAGCTAGGGTGTGGGGTGGGTTATTTTCCCACACATCTGGACCAGATTTAATGGAGTCAGTTATCTTATTCCACTTTTAAATGGGTTTGAGGGATTGCACGCAGGCTTGCAAAACAAGCACCATTACCTGCTGTCTTGCCAGCCCATGACTTTTTTAGTAGACGTTATTTCTTCAGCAATATATATTTTATTGTTATTTTTTCAGCAATATAGATTGTTTACTTTTCGAGACAGGGTTTCTCTATGAAGCCTTGGCTGTTCTTGTTCTGGAACTCATTCTGTAGAACAGGCTGACCTTAAACTCAGAGATCTGCTTGTCTCTGCCTCCTAAGTATGGGACAAAGGCATTTGCCACCATGCCTAACTTCTTTCTTTTTTGTTTTTGACATAGAGTCTCTCTATGTAGCCCTGGCTATCCTGGAACTTTCTATGTAGACCAAGATGGCCTACAACTCACAGAGCTTTGCTCACCTCTGCCTCCTGAGTGCTGGGATTTAGAGTGGGTGCCATTGTATATAAGGAATTTGAGCATCTATGGATCTGGACATCTGACAGGCTCCTGATATTAATCTCTTATGGACACTCACAGGAAATAGCATCCTCCCCGTCTTAACCAGGTACTGGGCACAACCATATTACAGTAAGTATCCATTAGACGTCCCTCTGAATAAGAACACTCAAAGGCTGTACAGTTTATCCCACGAACATAAGGACATCATGTTTCCACTGAGGGACTCAGGCTATTTATTTTCCAATTTTATTTAAAAATGGAAAGTTTTGGTTCCCTCTATTGTATCTATCATCTCTGTAGGACACGGTCCTAATTACTTGGTGAAAAAAGAGGATTTCTGGGATGCTGATAACAGCTGCCTTTGGAGGGAGCACACCCACACACCTCTGTTCTTCGAGTCCCTGCTTTAGTCTCTGACAAGCCTTCTGGATGAGTAAACCCTCCATCTGAGTTTAAGGTCCAACCTCTTCTACCCTCTCAATCTCTCTCTGTACACTGTACATGTGGACCTGAATAGCTCACCTGGAACAGGAAAAGACTTCAATGACCAAATTGTTCTATCAGAGGAAGCTGCTGTGGGGGCTAACACAGATCTGAGACATACCTGAGTGCAAATACACTCTCATTTTGGCTCCTATGAGTTCCAAGACCTTTCCCTGTGTGTAGGAGCCTGTGTGAGAAAGCTGTGAACTTACTGTGAACTAAGATGGGGAAGCATGCGCAATGCTGTCCCACAAGGTGGCCTTCCAGAAAGAATGGCATCAACTATGACAAATACAGTTGAAAGCAGGGACATGAAGGGGATGCCACAGAGCACTGAGGAGCCTGAGCAAGTGCATATTGTCTCTGTGGGAAAGGCAAAGGCCTGAGGAGGAATAGTCTTGGCTCTTTTCATACGAGCAAGGATGATGACACTCAACACAGTGTATTCCCTCACTGTACTTGTGTTTGCTTAAGCTAACTGTAAATGTCATTCATGTTTTACTTGCTTTAATAATACAATTGAGAAGTACTTTGTTTGCAATACTCTTGAGCTCAAAAGCCTAGTGTCCCTTGGTCCCCCATACAGGTCTTTGGAATATATTCTCTGATCCTCGAGATTTAGCCTCATTGACCACAGGGCAGGTTGACAACTGAGTTCTAAACAGTTTTGCTACTGAAAAGATTTATTTTTGCCTATTTGTAACTAATTTGAGGCCTTTAATAAAAGCCTAGACAGACAAAGTTGTCCAATTTTTTTCATGTGAAATCAGAAAGCTTGGCTAACCTCTAAAGCGAGCTGTTTGCTAGCACAGGCTGCTTCTTTTGTTTGGTTGATTTTGTATTTGTTGCTGTTGTTTTTCTCGAGACAGGGTTTCTCCCTAGTTGTCCCCTAGCTGTCTTAGAACTTGCTCATAGACTAGGCTGGTCTTGAACTCTCAAAGATCCACCTACCTTTGCCTCTTGAGTGCTGGGATTAAAGGCCTGTGCCACCACTACCCAGCTTTTTTTTTTTTTTTGGAGGGGAGAAGTGGGGCAAGGTCTCACTTTGTAACCTTGACTAGCCTGGGACTCTCTATCTAGGGACCAGGCTAGCCTCAAAATGCCTCTGTCCTAGAACTACTGAAATTAAAAGTGCATGCTAGCTGAGCATGGTGGTGCACACCTTTAATCGAAGCACTTGGGAGACAGAGGCAGGTGAGTGAGTTTCAGGCTAGTCAGGGCAACAGAATGAGGCCTTGTTTCAAAAACAAAGAACAACAACAACAACAACAGGCAAAGCAAACAGTTTCAGAGGTTAAGAGCACTGGAGGCTGCTTTTCCAAATGAGCCAGGTTCAATTCCCAGCACCTACACATGGATGTTCACAACCATCTGTAACTCCAGTTCTAGGAGATCCAACACAGACAACACTTCATGGATGTGGTACACAGACATACATGCAGACAAAACACACATACACATGAAATAAAAATAAAGATGAGAATTTTTAAAAATTTTTTTTATTTTTTCAAGACAAGGTTTTTCTGTGTAAATCTGGCTGTCTGTCCTGGTCACCACCAGACTGGCCTCAAACTCAGAGATCTGCCTGCCTCTGCCTCTGCCTCTGCCTCTGCCTCCTGAGTACTGGGACTAAAAAGGCATGAGCCACCACCACCAGTTAAAAACATTGTTTTGGCCAGGCAATGGTGGTGTACACCTTTAATCCCAGAACTTGGGAGGCAGAGGCAGGATGATCTATAGCCAGGCTGAGTTCGAGGCCAGCCTGGTCTACAGAGTGAGTTCCAGGACAGCCAGGGCTACATAGAGAAACCCTGTCTCGAAAAACAAAAACAAACAACAAAACAAAACAAAAAAACATTTTTTTGAAAGACGTGTGGCAACAGCACAAGCCTTTATTTAATTCTGCCTCTGGAGACAGACAGGTGGATCTTAGTGAGTTCAAGGGCAGCTCCAGAACAGCCAGGGCTCCAGAGCTACATAATGAGACCATATCCTGGAAAAAAAAAGAAAGGTATATGTACCATACCCGGTGAATATGTCCATATATCATTATGTACCATATAAATATGAAAAGAAAAGTCAGGTTTTATGTTAGGCCTCGTACCACATACCTGTAACCCCAGTATCTGGGCACTGAGGAAGAAAGAGTATTGTGATTTCGAGTCCAACCTAGGCTACATACTGAATCTAAGGCCAGCCTGGGCTACATGTTTCCAATGCTGAGAGTTGGGTTTTATTGTCTATGTACGTGCTGATGCTGGTACACAAAGACCGGAAGTGCTGGATGCCCCAGAGCTGGAGCATACACAGTTGTAAGCAGCCTGATGTGCATACTGAGACTGAACCTGGCTCTTCTGGGGGTGTGCACTCCTAACCACTGAGTCATCTCTCCAGTTTCATGATTCTATGTGGAAGGTGCTATCTCCCCATATAAGCAGGAAGCAAATGTTTATTAACAATGAGAATTGTAAAGAAAGACACCTTCCCACGAAGCCTCAACTCAAGGTCCAGAAATGCTACACGTTACAGACGCTGGAGCGATGGCTCAGTGTTTAAGGGCACTGACTGCTCTTCCAGAGGTCCTGAGTTCAAATCCCAGCAACCACATGGTAGCTCCCAACCATGCAAAACTGTCGTTCTGCAGAGCCCCATGCTCTCTTCTGGTGTATAGACATGTATGCAGGCAAAATACACATATACATAAAATAAATAGACAAGTCTTTTTTAAAAAAATGCTATAGGTTTCTGCCTGGGGTTATAGCCCTTATGTTCACACAGGCAACACCCTCAGTATTACTCACTTGCTCACGATGAACTATGTGTTTAACTACCTTGCAATAAACTTAGGCACCAAAGTCCTTCCAAAAGGTTCAATGGAACAATGTCTGTAACTGGACATTAGGTTTCACCTTGCCATTTCTATGCTTTGTACATGCTGTATTTGCTGTTATGAACAAAATTTTTTAAGTACTCTCTACTTAATAAAATTCATCTAGGAAAGTAGCATAATAAGCTAGCTGTAGTTGCACATGCCCATAACCCCAGCACTTGGGATGTAGAAGTCATCCCAACTGGGGACCAAGAGCTCAAGGCCAAATATGATAGCACAGGCCTTTAATCCCCAGTACTTGAGAGGCAGAGGCAACATCTCTGTGAGTTTGAGGCCAGCCTGGTCTATAAAGCTAGTTCCAGAAACCCTGAATGGAAAAAACATCAAAAAGAGTTCAAGGCCACTGTTACCTATACATGGAGCTTTGAAGCTAGCCTGGGCTACAATGAACCCCTGTAAAAAGGCATACTACCTGTCCTGACAAAAGAAACACCAGGCTTTCTGGAGAAACGAGCCAGTTCCAGACTAAGCAAGGCCAGCATACAACTTAAGCATTAACTGCAACAAAGGCAGAAGACGGTCAGCCACTTAGGACAGGGCACAGAACTGCCTGAAGAGGCCCACACAGTGGGCCACGTGAGCACCACCAGAAGACAGCAGTGAGGGAGATGAGGCAGCTACAGAAGGCCTCACTTCACAACTGAGGAGCTGAAGGGACATCTCTGGCTTCCACTGATATAGGATGAGAATCAGTGGATGCAGGAGACATCAAAGAACCCAGAACGGACCACCATTCAATGTCTTCTTACAATGTAGCAGGGTCCTACTCTTATCTGTTTCCAGGGCTTATGGGTATGGCAGACCTCAGCCAGAAAGATGCTTCAGGGACACACAGACACTGCTGACTCACCCTCTTTGAACAAAGTGGTGGCTGGGGCAGGGCAGGGCAGAGCAGGCAGCTGGACCCTTGGCAACTCTGATAAATGTCACTGCACCTGTTCAGTACCTCACATGGGCTTAAAGCACCTTGAGCCCTGATTCATTGACTCTACTAACTAGGTGTTATGCCGATCCAGAAGGTTAAGAGTGTGCACAGCTGAAAGGCACCAGGTCCACCTCAGCTACAGCTCCCAAGCTAACCTGCACACCCCTACCTCACTGGATCAGAGCTTCTAGCACTTGGCTGTCAACTCTTCGAAATGCTTCACAAATTATGAGATTGCGGGCTGGTGAGATGGCTCAGCGGGTAAGAGCACTGACTGCTCTTCCAAAGGTCCTGAGTTCGGATCCCAGCAACCACATGGTGGCAAACAACTACCTGTAATGAGACTGGACGCCCTGTTCTGGTGCGTCTGAAGACAGCTACAGTGAATTACAAACAAACGGAGCAAACGGGGCCAGCAGAGGTCCTGAGTTCAATTCCCAGCAGCCACACAGATGATAGCTTATGGCCATCTGTACAGCTACAGTGTACTCATACACATAAAATTAAAAAAAAATTATGAGATTGCCTGTACCTGTCCAGTACTCAGTTTTTCTATCCTCTGCTTTTCCTAGATGCTGGACAGAGATGTCCTTCACTCTGTTCAAGTTGTTCAAGCACCAGTGACACATGTTGGTTATAAGCCCCTCCTGAACTCACTGACCATCTCTTCTGCCTCACTGCCCTCTGGAGGCCTGGACACTTTGAGTACTTCCTATCTTGCCCATTCCTCTTCCCGTCTGATATTTATTTTCTGTGTCTGAGCATTTTGCCTGCATGCATGTATGTGCACCACTTGCACACCTGGTGTCCTCAGACATCAAAAGGGGGAGTCGGATCCCCTGGAACCCCTGGAACTGGAGTTAGATGACTGAGTCACCATGTGGGTGCTGGAAAGCAAACTAGAGTTCTCTGCCAGAACAACTGTTCTTAACTGCTAAGCCATTTCTCCAGTGCTGTCCCTGTCCCCCATCTTCCATATTTAAATGTCTGGCAACTTGACAGGCTTCAAGTCGTCTGGCATGCCCCATTCATCTTGTTAGGCTTGCCCTTCTCTACTCTTCCTATCCTTTTTACTCTCTGAAGGACAAATGTCCAAAGATAAATGCTGTTTTTGATATTCTGATCTCAGCAAAAGAGCCACAGACATGAGAGTCACCTGTCACTACAAGCTAACTGATGAACAGGAAACCTCTCTAGCCCTTATGTTTGAAATCTGAGTTTACCTTCTTCACTCACATAGAAGGACTCATAGGGACTACCTCCTGCCTAAGCCACAGGCCTTGGCCCAGCCAGGCCCTCTGGCTGTGGATGCTACGCTTCCCACTAACCTCTCACTGCTTTATAGGCATGTGGCCAATCAGCCTGGCCACCTACCTTGCCTTCCTTGTCTTCTGCAGGCTTCTCTCAATCAGCATGCTAAATGCTGAAGGCTGTTTGTTCCCTGCACTCCTAGACAGCAGAGATGCTCTGGCCAATGTACAACTCCACAGCTTCCTGTTAAATGTGTCCCAGTTTCAGGCTCCACACCTGAGTGAGGGCAGCTTTGCAGGGATCAAGCAATTTTATACATTTCCAGTTATAATCTTCAAAAAGAACAGGAGACGAAAGGACCCGCCAAGGTCCAGTTCCTTCCCTTCGGTCCTTCCCACCCACTTCTCAGCTCCTGATACTGTTTCCTTCCTGAAACGCTGTTAAATTTAGATCACCTCCAAGCCACAAACAATCATGCTGATGGAAAAGATGACATTATCTATGCAACTTAACAATCCCAAGTGTGACCACACAATCCTCTCAGAGAGCTGACGGGTCTTGCTGGGTTTGCCACTTGAGCCTTTGCTGTGTCACTTAGTACTGTTTATAACTACTAAAAACAAATATTCTATTCAAATGTGGTAATATTACCATTTAGGGGGTAGAGGGCAGAGGGCAGAGGGAGGAGGATCACTTCAAGTTCAAGGCCAGTCTGGTCTAAATAGTGAGTTCTAAGTCAATAGAGTTATATAATGAGAACTTGTCTCAAAAAGAAAAGACCTGGGCTGGAGAGATGGCTCAGTGGTTAAGAGGGCCAACTGCTCTTCTGAAGGTCCTGAGTTCAAATCCCAGCAACCACATGGTGGCTCATAACCACCTGTAACAAGATCTGACTCCCTCTTCTGGAGTGTCTGAGAACAGCTACAGTGTACTTACATAAAATAAATAAATAAAAAAAGAGAAAAAGAGAATTTAAAATTTAAAAAAAAAAAGAAAAGACCTTGCCAGGGGGTGGTGATGGTGCATGCCTTTAGTCCCAGAAGAAGAAAGAAGAAGAAAGAAGAAAGAAGAAAGAAGAAAGGAGAAAGGAGAAAGAAGAAGAAGAAGAAGAAGAAGAAGAAGAAGAAGA